>WYDI02029828.1:4856-45554 GCA_009867235.2 Psittacus erithacus
TGCCCATGGCAGGGGGTTGGAACTAGATGATCTTAAGGTCCTTTCCAACCCTAACTATTCTATGATTCTATGATTCTGTTCTTTCAAAACATCAACCAAACACCAAACTTACTTTTGCTGACAAGTCTAATTTTCACATGTTCAGTCAATCTCTTAAGCATTTTGTACCCTGCATATGCCAAACTTCTAAAAGCAACCTCCCTGCAGGTATGATATTCTGTTGCACTTTGGAAAGGTCAAAGTGAAGGCCAACAATATATCCATGTGCATGAGAAAGCTGCCACTGCTTAATGTTAGAAGAGGTAACTAGAAGCACAATATAGCCTTGAAAAAGAGATGAGGAATGACAGCTCATGTCAATGTCTTTTTGGTATGTACAGGCTGTAGCAATTTAAACACGGGGATACTCACAATGCACAGTAGTAGGCATTACTGCTTCTAGAGCATGCATTTTCTATGTGCTATATGCTCAGTCTTGGAAGATGAACACAAGATGCTGGTATAGCTGTATCCAAAATTAAGATAGTCAGAAACAAATACTTTTAACCAATATTTAGGCCATGGCTGCTTGAGGAATGCTTTTCTGATATGTAGTGCTAGGCTATGGTACCCATATAGAGCTTCCTTGTATGGATGCTGCTACGCTGACAAAGTTGAGCTTTCTATTTGCTATAAAAACAATGTGAACTAGGTCTCAGTAATAAAAGTGCAATTTAGCTTTTACTAAAGGTTTCTGGTATATCTGTCAAGGATCATACATCTTCACAAGCCTGACCTGCCAGCAAATCTGTGATGGCAGAAATCCGTAATGGAGAAACAACTTTTTACTGGCTCACAAAAAGCTATGTGGATTAGGTGTAACACTGACCTCTGCCATGGTTTGCCTTTTTTAATTTTAATTTTTTTTTCATTTCTTTTATGAAAGATTCTGCATCACTCCTTTCCTCTGCTCAGACTCCTGCAGACTGCAGCACAATTTCAACATTAGGAAGCCCAAACTGTACAAAAGATTCAAATGAGCAAGACTTCAATATGACTACATGTTGGGAAGAAGAGGAAGGAATTTTAAACTCTTCAGTTTTATACAGGATAAGTGAACTCCATCATCAACCCCTCTTTCTGAACACATTTTGAAAAGAAAAAGGGAAAAAATATTTATAAAATTTTAGATGGCTGTAAATGTCATCTATTTCATTTCAGTCACTGTATTTTATTCAGCGATGCATTATCCTCCTCTCTACAAATAAGACAAGTTTTCCCTTGCAGTGAGGCTGAAGCACATGAATCCAGTGTTTTAATGCATAAAATGCTATCCTTCACCTATTTCAGATAAGCAGAAAAAGGAATTATTAAATCCTTGTTTAATACTAAGAATGTAAAGCAGCAACAGTTTACTTAATCCACAAACAGCTGTTTTGTATTTGTGCACAACAGCATTTTTACAAGACGATATATAGGGAATTTCACAAATATGATCGAGTCTTCCTGTACCAAAGGAAGGCTGTGCTCATTCTAGACTAACATACATCCATGCCTGACTTCAAATTTGAAATCATGTTTCTCTTACAGGAAAAGAAAAAAAAAAAATTAAATTCCAAAACTCTTAGATCTCAGCTAAACCCTTTAGTTCTTCCTATTACAAATCCTTTCATCAAGTCATGTACTTCTTAATCTTTTTAATTCTTCAGTAAACTCATTTGAGCTATAGTTGAGTGCTCATTCCAGTGCTGGGTATAATCTTCCCCACCATTCAGGCAGTTGGCACATACTTCACACAGTCCTTCATCTTTCAAATTACCCCTCTGAGACAGAAATTATCCCATCTTTTACAGAGCATCACACATTTTGTAAAGTGAATGAGTGCACAGTATTCACATTTAGCATACATGGCTAGTCTTTTTTTGAACGCCAGACAATTTCAGCTTCCTCCACTGAAGTCCACATCTTGCTCTTTCTCTCCCATGTAGTCCCTCGTATTTGCGGACCCAATCCTTTTATCTTTGCTGTATCAAAAGGCTAGCAATAGTAGCTGTTTGATACAGCAAAGTACAAAATTGTTTTCAACCACAATTATGATCAGGTAACCTGCTATAAAAATGCTAAAGAATTCCAGGATAGACTGAAAATTTCCCATTTCCCTCCCTAGTTACTCACAGGAGGTCCTGGTGGCCCCGGTTTTCCTGGGGAGCCTGGTTTGCCACGTCTTCCCTGGAAACAAAAAAGAACAACAGACACTTATAAACGCCATAGCTAATGACTGATTTGGAGTAAGAATTCTGTCTAAGAAAAGATATATTGCCTTGCTTATTTGTAAAAAATTCAAAACCTATCCAAAATGAACACTCTGTATCAGCCACTGCAAATACTTTTAAGATTGTTTATAATAATAATTATGACAAACTATATTTGCATCACTGGAACATTTACTGTCACGTTTTAAAACTATGTCTCAAATGTGAGTGCACAGTGATATGGCTATAAACAGAGCATCCTGATGAAGTGCAAAGAAATTACATTTTATCTGAATACACCACAGCTTGGGATGTTAAACTGTGCTGCAGTAGTCACCCTGACTTGCACAGTAAATACATATGCACAATATAACTCACTTAAACACTTTCTCCAGGACATGAAAACAAGCAGAAAAGTCAGAGATTTATTTGCAAAAACAATTCACCTTCTTCATGAAATTACTATCATCTGTGTATGTAATGCACATACAAAATCATTTGCATTAAAAATTAAGGTCCATAAAAGTCTACTTAAGTTAAAGGAAAACTTTCCACTCAGATTCTAAAAGTCATGCACATGTAGCTATTAAAAATTTTTAGTACAGAGCTCGACTGAACAACTGCTGCTTTCACATATGCTATTTTTTTAGCAAGATCAACACAAAAATGGAAGTAATTTACATTACTTACGTCTTTATTGCCAAACTGAAATCTGATGCACATGTTTTAGAAACAACAGCTGAGAACAACTAATATCTAGGTGAAATGGCAAAAAAAAGTATATCCATTAAGACTAAATTTTTCCCTTGCATATGGCAAATGTAAATTAACAAAAAGCATTATGGGGATGTCCTGGTGAAAACTTGGCTTAAGAAGTTAAAAAATGAAAATGCTTGCTGACAGCTCACAATTAGCACATAGGGGTATTTCTGTAAGCTATGGTCCCTCCTGCTAAGCCTCCTTCTGTGTTTTATTAAATGGCAATCTCAGACAAACTACAGAAGTAATCTAAGGAACAGAAAATGAAATCTCAGCTTCCCTCTTTACAGGTGAAAGCCTTGATCTATAGGAAATCAACACTCAATCACTCTAACGCTCTGCCTTTCACTAACCTTCATCTATGCTGAGGGGAAACAAGATGATGACAGTAAAGGTAGAAAATCCCTCTTCCTCCCTTCTGTAGCTCACCAGGGCAGTGAGCTTGCAGATACATTTAGATGTCTTGCATAGACACTAGGGACTCTCCTGAGAAGCAAGATTTTGAGCCCTTCAAGTTGAAGAACTGAACAGGGGTTGTGGGGATGTGTTTCATCACTAGGCTGTGCCACATAACATCTACACTGCCACTGTGGTTGCATGAAGGTCCTCAGTCAGTCAGTCAGTGTGTTTTAAGGGCAGTGTGAAAAAAAATCTACTACCTCAGCATATTTGGAGTGACAAATTCCTGGGTCTTAACTAGCTGAGACATATGTTATGTGCTGAGCTGGTTAATCCCACCAGTACCCGCACATGCAGGGCTGTAACTAGGGCAACTTAGGGCAAATTTTCAGAACCAACATGTGGTCCTAGGTGCCTCCACTGGGCTCAAGGCTATACTGCTGTTTACTACCCAGCCCCAGCATGTCCTCTGCTGTGTTGGTAACACTGTCCACACAGCTCTGTGATGAGCCCGAGCTGGGAACCCATCCGGGGTAAGGACAGCCCACAAAAAAATAGAGTTGTTTCTCACTTTGATCGGCTCATTGATGCAGTTCACTGGCAACAAAGCAGACTGACAGACGGCACAGTACTGGAAAAGGCAGACATGCACAATAAAAAGGGGCTGTTAGCTAGATCCAGATTTTTGGACTAATCTTTACTTCAGAAATACAGATGGAAACTAGCATTTCCTGGCTTTTTCAAAAACCACTGCACTTAGTATGAAAAATGGACCGAGAAGTAATGATGTAAGTAGTAAACAAATATAAATTGTTTCATACTTTTAAAATAGCCCCTCTGAGTTATAATGATCTACACTGTTGACTTCTTGAAACACCTTCCTTTTCCTGTTTGGACTTATTTAAAGTATACTGAGGATGACACTTAAAATCTCAGCAGTCTAAACAAAGTATCAAGGAAGTGTTAGGAGGAAGAAGGCAGAGCTTTGACTGGCAGACACAACTGTGAATGAGGTGTTAATTACACAGGAAAACATGGAATACGCTGGGAAGGCAATTTTATCTCTATTTACAAGATGAGCTAGAATGTGGTTTATAACATGTTACAAAGCCAAAACTTCACAAACTTTCTGAGAAGTCAGTTAAAAAAAAAAAAAAAAAAACAAAACAAAAGAAAAATCGGGGTAGTTATTTTTCACTGTCATTTATGAACTACCAGAACACCTACCAGGTGAAACACAGAAGAAACACTTGCCTACCTTTTATGCAATGATTAGATTATTGATCATTATACTATGTGTCATGTGTAAAGAACACCTGTAGAACAATCACACAGATTGGCGTGAAGCATCAGCTTCAGTTCAGGAACAACAGTCCTTTTTTTTCCAACAAGTACCCTTCTGAACTGATATTTTAATTTTAAGACAGGAATACATAAAAGGCCACTACCTTTCAGCAAGGCCTTTCTGATAAAGATTTAAATGTTTGGGATACACACAGCTCCACCTACTTGCCAGCACTCATGCTTACTATGACTTCCTAACATCAGTATGGAAAAAATTAAAATATATACTATAGTAAGAGTGTAAGTAAAGTAGTTTAAGTTTTTGTTTAGGATAATTAAAGCAATTAGAAGAATGTTATTGATAAGCTCATTTTAGCATTGCCTTGAGCAGACCATTATCCAGACTGTGACTAAATATTTACAGTTTGATTCTGAGTCTTCCTCTGGCAAGAAAGAAGTGAAAACATCTTGGTGTCCTCTCTGATTCATAAAGTAGGCTTAGCAGAGAGCCACAGTTCCCATCTCCTTCTCAGAAGTAGGTCTTAGCAGCCCCACCAGAGCTGTACTTGCTGTCGTACAGCTGTCTCTGGGGAAGCGGCTGGCACAGGAGGCCAATTACCTTTATTTAGTTGAGTTCACTCAGCAAATATTGAGGCTATTAAACCACTTCTATGCATTATATACTTCCTTTAACTAAATAAAAAAATGCAATACCATTTTCACTGACTTAAAAAAGACAGTTGGTGTCAACAAGTTGTCTAATGCTACTTAGAATAATAACCAAAGGAAACCAAAACAGTTGCTGGTTATTTTCTTTATGGTGCATACACTTTTTTTCTTTTCATAATGTGATAAGAAGTCATCTAAATGTTACTAATATTGACCCTTGACTTATGGAATGCCTGCCCTTAACTTTAGGCAGTCAGCTACTTTCTTCTTTTCCATAGGACAAACTTCACACAATACACAAACAAATGGCTCCACAATTGCTAGGTTAGGGGCAAGAAGGACAAAATACTAAAAATAAATGAGATTATATGCTTCAGCAAACCCCAGCTGAGGGCCTGGCTTAAGTGTGTGGTCAACTGCACTCTTTGTTACTCTGTTCCTTTACTCTTTCTGTTAATCAAAATCGCTTGATGAGCTTTGCTTTACATCAGATTTAAAGCTGTTCAGAAGAGAGGCTCTGTGCCTCCTTCCATAAGCTTGTGCTCTGAATCTGGCTGCTGCCCTTGGGCACTGCTGCAAGTCCAAAACGCAACGCAAGAATTCAGCCTACATTGTAACCCCCTGCTGTATCATGTTGCATCCCTATATTTGCATATCTCTAAATATAGAAGAGTAGAATGGCTAATCCCAATGTGTAAAAAATAAGATCAGGATTATTTTAGGACAAAAGTCAAGCAGAGTTATGTAGGGATGTTGGCCTGATTTATGGAATTAATAATTTAAAGAACCCATACTTGAATATGAAGGGAAAAGTTCTTAGAATAAGCCTGTGTGAATTTTCAAGGGAAACTGCTGATTAATAGTTCCTCAAACACATCATCACATTTCAAAACAGGAACTAGTTCTAGAGGAAGTAGGAAGCTGGACATTAAAATCTTAACTACTGTAGTTATTATGCAAGATTAATGAGGCTTATGTAACTCCTTTGCCAAGCTAAACTAAGATTCTCTCGAATAATTCTCAAAAGCAAACTGACGAAGGGACAGATACACCTGAAGAAGGCAGGTGAAAAGTAAAGATCCCAGTCTTAGAGGGCCCAACTCATGGACACCCCACCAGCCTCTTGGGCACCCAAACACACTATGCAAGTGGAGCTCTGGGCACTTAAAAGACTTTCTCCAGATGACCAAAGTTGACACCAAGCAGCCAGACAAGCCCCAGTACCTATGCTAATTCAGAGTACAGAAGAAAGGTTTTCCTTTGTCTCAGTCCTCCAAGCTGATATGACTAGTTAAAATAAACTTCCCAGTTTTCCTTCTCTGTCTGCAGTCACAACCCAGCGCTCCTGGCAGTTCACTGGAGCTTGCAGAGCTCCAATCAACTGTAACCCAGAGGAAACCCAGCCCAAAGCTGGTGACAGTTCTGTTCCATGTTTTACCAGAAAAACCTTGCCAGACTGCCACTTTAGGGGAGTGAAGGCAGACACCACATGACGCTATCATAAGAAAGTCAGTTCAAAAGCTAATCCAGAAGCTGAAGATTGTTCTCACAAAAATCAGAGGAATCATGCATCCAACCCAGTTACTCAACAGTGCACATCTGCTGATTTGTTGTGGGATAGGAGAAAGTTATCCAGGACCCCAACCAACTGTTTCATAGATCACAAAGTAAAAATTTCAAATTTAAAACAAATGCGCAGCATGAATACAAAGTCATTACTTTCTATCATGTATTTAGCCAAAAACTTGGCAATTTTTGAAGAGAGCTTTGACACTTAAGCACCTGACTGTACAACTGCTGTTAACAAGAATTTTGTCATTAACATTGGCAGTGTCAGAATTGCGTAAGTTTGGTTTCCTTAATCCTTAGAAATCCTATAGTTTGAACATTCTCTTTCTTAAATTGGAAGTCTATATTGCAGTCAATTACACAATTTTAACTTCAGTAAAATAGCATTAGGACTTGAATGTAGAATTCTTTTTTCAATCCTATTAACCTTGGCCTTGAGGATGTATTATGGTAACCAGTGTACCCCAAATTAACCTCTGTACTACATGTTAAACCTGAATAAAGTCATAGGAAATAAGGCCAGAAGACAAGAAATAAAGCTTTTTGCAGATGACAAGTGAAAAATCTGTCCCTCATATCCCACCAAGGCCTTTCACAGAAACATGGCTCACAAGAAGATTACAGCACTGAGACCCTAATCCCCTGTTTTGGAAGAAAAGGCACTAGGGAGCTCCTAGCTAATGCAGAAGCATTTCTGCACTCAAATCTGGCTTTCGAATTTTAGGAACGATTTTCAATAAACTCTAGTTTCTTCATTTTGGTATTAATAAAATGCTAAGAGGTAGCACCTAGTCAGACTACATAATATTATACAAACACATTTAACAAACACAAAAAAAAGTTCTTAGAACAGGCAGAGCAGTGCAAAGTAGTCAAATGCCACAGCCTAATTTGCCAACAAACCCCTACACAAAATCCATCACAATTCTTCAAGTATATTCACAGAAGTGCATTTTGAATTAAAAAAAGGTTGTAGAATTTTTTCAACTACATTTAGATATTTTTATAACGAACGCCTTAATCTTTAAGTATGAGAAATTGCATACTCACTCATTTGCTACACCTTTTACTAAGGTATATTAAAAAAATACTGATAATAGAGTATTTGGAAGGCAACCTGAAAATTCTGAATGAGATCTTAAAAGTGAAATAATTTCTGCTATTCCATTTAAAGTTAGATTGTAATTTCTTCAGTGGGAAATAACAAATACATCAAAAAATTATACAACACTTTTCGAGTTGACAAATCTGTCTTCAACATTCTAAGTTACAATCCATTTCATCCCAAAAAAGGGGAAAAATATAATATTTTTCCTTTTTTTAAGCTGCAACCTACCTTACTGGTTATCTACTTTGCTTTGTAAGGTAGAAACATTCTGGAGAAAACCTGAAAATTACCTCTCTTTTCTACACTAAGTGTTTTTAGACTATTAAATACCTGAGCGAAGGAACATACAGCATTCCATCTTAAAGATAAAATCTGAAGCTTTACATAGTCAAAACCGAGTTACATCAAAGTCAGGAAGGACTGAGAAGATTAAAAGAGATTCCAAAATTCCAGAGTTGTAGCTGTGAAAAATACTGTTTGTACTGTGCCAGGAACCTGACCTACTGTGCAGTAATTATGATTGCTTTGTAAAGATTGTTTTACAATTGGTTGGCTACCACATTTACTCACTGACCTAGAACACAAATTATGTCAAAGAAATATTTAAGTTCTATAAACCAGAAAAATGTAATCTGAATTTAAATTAATTTTGATGTCACTCTGAATAATTATGTTAAGAAACATCTAACAGCTCCCTGCCCATTTATTTACGTAGGAAGAATTTCCACTGTGTCATAATAATTTTATTTAGTCATGCTTGATTAAAAATCTTGCAATGTCAGAGAGTAAACTGACGATTAACGTATGGCAAATATTGCAATTTCACAAGGTCCCTCCAAACAGGCAATTTTAGTGAAATCAGTGCTGAAACACTAGATATAATAACCCAAACGACTCTCGGTTTTAGGAGGTGTTTAATGTATTGCTAAGATAATGCTAAAATAACTTCCTCTTAAGTGAAGTATTTGGTATTATAAACATGGCAATTGGAAATAAGGAAGTTATTTCAAAAATATTTACTTCAAGACACCTGCAATCTCCCAAGGAATACAGAGCTAAGAATATGGCTGTGGTATCTTACAAAGATTTGTAAATGTTTGAACTGAATTCATCACTGGAACCAGGGAAATCCCCACAGTGGAGAATCAGTCTGTTTAAATATATATGAAACATAAAAAAACCCCATCCTACTAATCCATAAAATGAAGTTGTTGGCAGCTATGCTGAGAATAAGCTAGAGCTAGTTAAATAAAAATCACAGAATCATCTTGGTTGGAAGTGATCACTTGAGATCATCTAGCACAATCGTCCTCCTCAAGCAGGATCAATTGCCCAGGATTGTGCCAACTTGACTTCTGAATATCTCCACAGATTGTGACTCTACAACCTCTCTGGGCAACCTGTATCAGTATTTGACCACTTCCACAACAGAGACGTGTTTTCTTTTGTTCAGATAGAATTTCCTGGTTTTCTACTTGCTTCCACTGCCTCCTGTCCTGTCACTGGCTACTAGTGAGGAGAATTTGGCTCTGTCTTCATTCCCTCACATCAGGTATTTATATACACTTAAGATCTGCTCTGAGCCTTCTCTTCTCCAGACTGAAGAGTCCCAGCTCTCTCAGCCTCTCCTTTTCTGAAAGATGCTGTAGTCTCTTTAATCCACTTTGTGATCCTGTGCTAGACCTATGTCAGTAAGTCCATGTCTTTCTTGACATGGTCTTACCAATGCTGCTCAAAGGGGAATGATATCTCCCCTGATCTGCTAGCAATGCTCTCCAAACTCATTCCAGGATAATGTTGGCCTTATTTCGCCACGAGGGTGCATTGCTGGCTCATGGTCTGCTTGCTGTCCAGCAGGTTCTTGTCCACAAAGCTTCTTCCCAGACAGCTTGCTTCCAGCATATACTGATTCCTGGGGTTATTCCTCCCTAGATGCAGAATTTTGCATTTTTCCTTGTTGAACTTGATGTGATTCCTCTTGCCCCATTTCTCTGTTACTTTCTGTCCCATCTGTTACATAATAAAGATGCTGGACAGTACTGGCTTCGGTATTGAGCCCTGGGGTACACCACTGGTGGTTTGTCTCCATCTGGAATTTGTACTACTAACCACAACCCTCTGGGTCCAGTTGTTCAGCTGGTTTTCAATCCACCTTACTGTCCACTTATCTAAATTGTACTTTGTGAGCTTGTCTATGAAGCTGACAAGACAAAGTTATGGGAGAATGTTTTTGCTGAAGTTGAGGTCAACAACATTCACTGCTAACCTCTCATCCACCAAGCTGGTGACCTCATTGTAGAAGGCGTTGTAATTGGTCAAGCATAATTCCCCCTTCATAAATCCATGCAGACTATCCCAATCACCTTCTTATCCTTCATGTGTTTGGAAATGGTTTCCAGGAGGATTTCCTCTATCACATTCCAGGGACTGAGGTGAGGCTGATTGGCTTGTGGTTCCCTAGATCTTCCTTCTTGAAAAGACAAATGACCTTTGCTTTCTTCCAGTCTTCGGGAACTTCTCCCTGTCACTATGACCATTCAAAGATAATCAAGAGTGGCCTTGCAGTGACATCAGCCACCTCTCTCTGCACTGCTGGATACAACCCATCAGGTGCCATAGACTTACAAAGCTGTGTCCTCCATCTGAAGCTGCCTGGGTGCAAGAGTCCAACAGCAAACAGCTACTTCAGTAGTACCTGGGTCCTCTGCTTTGTGACCATGAACTTTAAGGACACGTATGCTGGACAGAGAACATTTGCTGGCTTCTTCTTTGTGCCCTTCTGCATAAACTCCTGTGCAACCTTCTGCACATCTACTGGCTGCTTCTGTTATCACTGTACAAACTGCTGCATCATCTGGCTGTTATATAGTCCTCTTACTGGCAAGGGCTAAAAGGATGCTCAACCCTCCCTAAACAGGGGTCAGCTAGAACAAAGGCTGCAGATATCTGTTGATCAAGGACAGCTGATGGAGTTGATCAGAAGTTGCTACAGTTACCTTTACTTTAGCCTTACCTGGAAGCAGCAGGCATTCTCAGTTTCCTCAGGTTTCCCAGAAATGCCCAAATCCCACAAAAAAGTTTCCAGAAGCTCAAGAAGGTATCAAGATAACCTCAGAGAAGCAGAGACTGCTACACAAACTGCTCTGTATGCTAGCTGCATGCTGGGCCTGGCTCTCCTATAGGCCAATTGAGAATGAAAAATGACTGTTTCTAGATTTCACAGTACTGCTGTCCAACAAAGTCGCTTTGATGCTTCACATGAAAAGAATTTTTTGAATTCACTAAAATATTATATTAAAAATAATTTTCAGAAAAAATAGTATTAACAAAAACCGCATCAAGTTCAGGGAAAATCCCTGCTACAAAAATATCTAGGTGAAATTAAGCATTAATTTTTAAAATCTTTGAAATTATATTTTGGAAATACAAATTTTACTTCACTGCACAGTAAAGGCAAAGTATGGAAAAATCCATGCAGTCTATAATTCTAAGTAGTAGGATTTTTTTTAAGATAGTACAGCAACATGGCAAAATGAAGAGTTTAAAAAATTCTTGACATGGAGAGCTGAAGAACCTTAGTCTCAAAAACAGATGGAATTGTGATTTGATTAGAGAGAAAAAACTTTAAATAGCTCTTTAATGTAAAGCAGACATAAAAAAAAAAGTCCAACAAAAACAGTTGTTGGAGGCTTAAGATACATGTCCAAGTGTAAAATAAAAAGCACATTTTGAAATGTGGGATTGACAACACTGGAAGGAAGAAATCAAGGAGACTTGTGAAGTCTCAGTTGTTGATGTCTTTCAGTTGGAAACTGTATTTCTGTGAACGATATATTTAAGTGCAGGAATACTGGAAAAATAATGAAGTCCTACATAATGCAGGAAGCCAGGAAAATGGTGTAGTTGTTCACTGTGGTTTAAATCCCATGCAATGCTAGGTGAGCACCCAATCTTCCTATTTTTTGTTGGTCTGTAATATTTGGCCAGGGCCTTTTCTGACTAATTATGTTCTGAAGCTCCTGATGTCATTCTGAGCACTGATGTAATGGTATCAAGTTGCTGCAGCAGTAGCATGCTGTTTTGATGCCTGAAGCCAGAAAGAGGGACACTGAAAAACTCCATATGAACATAAAGCCCACAGAATGGGCTAACATTTCTCATTCAGGAATGCAGAAAACAGAATGAGTAGCTGTTCCTACTGGCCTGCTTCTCCCAGTGATCAGAACTAAAACTAAAGGCTCTTACATACCATTTAACTAAACCTAAAAAATTATACAAAATCAGTAATGGTAGACCAAGGAGAAACACTGTCCTTTTATAAGAGCAGCAAAGACGTGAGGACTCCTTGCACCCACAGGAAAACACAACGCAGGCTAACACATGAGTGGAAGTGGTTACCATATCAAAAGGAGAACAATAAGGGACAGTACCTGCTCAAACTAATTTCACTCAAGATACTGTCCTAACAAAGACAACCTTTAAGTGAGTGCTGTATGTCTTCAGGCTGGTTGAAGAATCAGTTTGCTGTGTGGTCTCTGGATATGGCCAGATTATCATGTAGCTGCCATTTCTTTTGCTATGTAACTGTCCACAGTACATTTACTGGACAACGAACAATTATCTCCTCTTTACTCTTGAAATAAATAACCAGAGTCATCATCTAATTCAGTGATATTGTAAATTTGTGCTTGCAATTTCACATACATGCTAGTAAGTACTTTAAGGTTAGCATAACTTTGAACTAAAAATCTACAGTCCCATTTAACTTTATGTTTATTATAATTATACAAAGATGTAATTCTACTTGCCCTATTTCCATAACGTCACATGTATTTCTGCTCGTAATTTCTGAATCAGATTATTCCTGTGAACTCTAATATTAGCCTTTGAGTTTTTGACAATATTAACATTAACACTGTTAATTTTCCTCAGTTCCTTATATCTTGCTTTAATATGTGCTGAGAGGTCCCTAACTCACACACTGATTCTCCTCTCAACTCCTTATTAACCTAAGCCTAACTTTCAAAGGAATTGCACCCTAAAAAATGTTCCTGAGGTGAGTGGGAATTAAAACTTTATATAACAAATACAATGCAAATGGAAAGTTTTAAAACCATTCACGCTCTTGAAATACGGCATCCAACTTGAACAGATACTTTCAAATGGTTTGGAATGGTTTTGGTTGGGTGGGTTGGTTGGTTTGTTTGTTTGTTTGTTTTTCCTAATATGTTATAGCTGCAGTCTGCAAAATGGACACAAGATCATTTTTAGGTCTGAACAATATATTGAAGAAAAATCATCAGTTAGCGTTACATACTCTATATTATGCTTTAATCTTCAAAAGACAGTCCATGACAAAATCAATAACTTCATAATATTGTGAAAGATTTGGAGGATCTGCTGGAAGTAGAACAGAGGAACATGACATCTATAATTAAATAAAAAAGAATATTTAGTAGCCATTACATGTGCACCATCCTGTTTGTGATTAGATAGAGCAGAGGTCTTGTTACAAACAGTATGCTATTGTGTAATTAAATGTATTGGGAATGAAACACACATGGGAGCTGAATTAAGACTGCAAACTATGTTATTAATGCTTTGGTGGGAGTGGCCAGTAGAAAGAATATTGTTTTGAGCATCTCACTGGTAGAAAGATAAAGACAGACGCTGTAGCTTTGCAGTCTGCTGTTCCTATTGTTTGGCTCATGGCAACTGCATGCATGGCCGAGATTATAAAACAATCATCACTGCTGTTTTTATAGATATTGGAGTGAGACAGTAGTTCACTTTCATGTGTGAACAGGAAATGTCCATGATGAATGTATCAACTCCTAATTGCCACTAAAAAATGGAAGAAAAAAAATTCCATATTTATCAGCTACAATAGTGTGTTAACTGTATCTTTGCCTCAAAAATTCAGAAGTTCAAAGAATGATGCCTCTAAAACACAGCAATATTTATAACTGTTCCTAAAGGAGAACTAATAAACTCTGTGCTTCTGCAGATTACTCCACAGAAAAACACTCTTAATATATGCTTAAACTGGATATTCATAGCTTTTCAGTACTCTGGACATTTAATTGTGCAACAATAAGAGTCATAGTAATTATAAAATCCTTAAGCACTTGTATTATGCTATTAAATATGCTTTAATATTGACCACATAACATTTTATTCTTTGTTACTACACTGAATTTTTTGAAACAGGTTTTTAATCCTTACTGTGAAACCTAAATAACATCAGCTTTCAAATTTTCACGTTCAACTTAACTGACATTTAGTACCATTTTCAGAACTTAAAAGCCAGTATAAAACATAGCTTTGGGTTCTACACCAGTACTTGTTTAACTGGCCTTTAATAATTCACTGTAGTTGACTAAGATCAACAATACTAAATCCTTCCACTTCAGATAATTGAACCAAGACACTAAACAACAAGATGCCTAAAAACCCCAAGAATTATTGAGAGACTCAACTTCAAAACCACAAACTGGGCACAATATAATTCATAAAAATACTGAAATGTTTGAGTTTGAAAATCTTCCCAATCTTTTAGAAGCAGACTAGTTTATAAACTCCCAAAACTGAACTATTTCTTGTGATACCACAAATCTCATTATCTGTTCTACTGAACTATCAAATTCAGTAAGTCAAGGAAAGCAAAAACATAAGACAGAGTCAGTTACATAAGACAGTCAGTCAGTTATTTGATTATATTAAAACTCTGAATAACCAAGGTTTATTTCATGTATTAGGCACAATCTCCCTCCCTGATATCTCTCTTCTTTGTATATATATGTTCGGCTCTGAAACTTGTAAAATGGCATGTACAAAAAACCTTGGGTCACTAGTACTGGTTACTGTCAGGATTTTAGATAATTACCTGAAATCAATATTTTTATATATTTTAGCTACAGTAAAGTATGGCCTACCCCCACAATAAAACAGAAGTTTCTGAGCAATTTTAATGCTTTTTTACTTAAAACTACAGTAGAAACATGTTGCACAAATGACAATATCTACACCTGTGCTGCCAGGCATTAAAACACTTTAGATGGCTGAAAGTGTTAAATCTCCTTCATCTGAAGAGAAACATCAAATGTCAAAGCTCAGTTTGTTGTTACCATGCTTCATGCTCAGCTGCTACCTTCCCATTTTTTATTAGTGCTTAGAAAGAAGTCACACATCGAGGTCAGTTACCACACTCACCAGTTGTTCAAGTTTACTCACCCTTTGGCCTTCTTTGCCAGGTGGACCTTGGGGACCCTCCAGTCCTGGCAAACCCTGAAAATACAAACATTAAATAAATATAACATTCAGTGTTATTTTCATCCTCCATTATCCTATAGAAGTAAGTCTAAGTGAAAGAGCCAGATATCAAGACAAAGCATTTATTTCTAATAATAAAAATAGGCTATTCATACCAACTTATTTCAGGATACTGCTATATTCAGGTGCGAGAAAAAGTCCAAACAATAATTATTACTCACATTCCTCCATATAAAGGTTGAATCATTTGGAAAAGAAGAGTTAAGTGAGCACTACTTAAGCATAGTTATATTTAATTACAGTGTTATATGAAAAGTGATTTATTTTGTTAGCATGCGATAAAAAAAAAAAGTTATATAAATGAATGACATCTTACTCTACAATTCAAAATCAAATATAGGCACTGAAAGGGGAGGGGAAGGTAAAGGAAGGGAGGGAAAGGAGGCTAAATATTGCAGAAGGCCTCATGTTCACTGTTTTGCAAGAACCAGCCCTGTGCTGCTTCCTCTGTGTGCCTGGCTCTGCTTTTCCAAACCCTTTGGAGTCACTTCTCTCTCACCCTCTCTCCTGACCAGGCACAGGAGCTTTGCTTGTTTTGAACATAAACTTGACTTATCAGCCTTCCTTCTGAACTCAGTGCAAGGATCTGCCTTTTGTGACTTAATCACAGACAGTTTCTGATGCTTTGGGGCGTTAATTTTGCTATCTGATTAATGCAGACATAATCATAAAGCCTTCAGATATACTCACAGCCCTGTACTTAGAACAGTGCCCCTCCTTTACTTTATGAGCCACCCTGGAATACACTTTTTTTTTTTTTTAAATGACTTCGAGGAAGCTATCAAATTTCATTATAGCAACAAGAAATACGAAATGAGTTTCAATGTAATCTGGAAAAAGCACTGCAGAGTTCTACTTTGTACAATTAAAAAAAAGTTTTGAATGCAATATAGCATTTTCTGACAGGGTATCAAAAGTTGTATTTAGCTTATTCATATAAACTAAACTATACAACTAAACTTGTATTTAGTTTATTTAAGAGTTTGAAATATTAAAATATTAAATTCTTAACCATTTAAATTACTCAGACTCAGGTATTGTTTTAGCTTGAGTTACGTCTCTGGTCAAATTCTCAACTCCTTATTTAGAATCAATAACATTGACCCAATGAGGGTAAACTGAGGCCACTTGAGAATCATGTTTTTAAGAAGTGTCCAGATTTCCAGAAATCAGTCTAAAATGTTTATTCATGATCTCTAATTCCCAAGATAAACTTAAGAAAGCAAGCAGGCATGCCAAAGCTGCTACCTCCTGTATCTTAAGTGGTGTTTGAAGTCAGACTTCATTCTAATCAAATTAAGCCTTAAATAAAAGTAGTCAGCCCAAGAGATTTTCTATTCTTATAATTTCTCTGCTTTTGAAAGTGAAGATAGAGGAGTATCTCAGACAGTATTTGGAATTACAGAACTGTAGAATGGTTTGGATTGGAAGCAACCTTAAAGCTCATTTAGTTTCAAAACCCCTGCCACGGGCCAGGACACCTTCCACTAGACCAGGCTGCTCAAAGCCCTGTCCAACCTGGCCTTGAACACTGCCAGGAATGGGACAGCTGCAGCTTCCCTGGGCAACCTGTGCCAGTATCTCACCACCCTCACAGTGCAGTTCTTCCTAACATCTCATCTAAATCTACCCTCTTCCAGTTTAAAGCCATTACCCCTTGTCTTGATACTATATGCCCTTGCAAAAAGCCCTCTCCAGATGTCTTATAGGATCCCTATATAGGAATACAGGCTATTTCTCCCTTAAGTTTACAGTGTAAGCAAGATAAGGTTTAGGATCTTGTACAAAACTGATGTGCGCCATTTCCATATTTCCCCAAAAGTTTATGGAACTGGAATATGCATGACAAGGTTTTGTCCAACAAATAAATCATGGCAAGTTAATTACATTGCAGTTGTGCAGCTTATACATGCACAAAACCATAATGCAGTATATGAGTGTAACCTCTGCAAACCTTCTCTACATTTTCCTTGAGGTAGTTTGGAACTTGCACAGAATTCTGTTTGTCCAACTGTTAGCAACGCCACCTTTGTAGAGAAATTCTGGGAATTCAGGAAGGGGTGGAGTTTTGTTTTGTTAATATTTCATTTCTGGTGACAACTTTGTGCAAGGGAATGAGATGAAAACTTACAACATCTGTTTTATGGAGGAGGAAATACTTAGCCTCACATATCTGCACAATACAACTCCAAAGGGACAAGAATTACACAAGAATGTAACTGCACAATAATGATAATTAATAGCCAACATTTTTGTCCAAGACCTACTTTTTATTCTTTTTCTTCTTTCTATAATGTTATTGTCAAGAAAAAGGAACCAGATAAGCAGGTTTATCTTCAAGGAAAGGGAGGAGAGCAGCTTACAATTGGTAACTAGGCAGGGAGGACTACTCAGTACAAGAAGCCACATCCTGACATTGAAACTGAGGTAAAAGTTCATACTAACTTTGGTGGGATCTTCAGTTTAAAAAGTGATAGGACAACAGGGCGACATTAACTAACACGGCTGTAAAACCACAATAGCTCGGCAGCAGTAATGACTTAGCAATGCTGTCCCTCTTCAGTGTTCACTAAAAGAGATCCTGAAAAAACAACTGAAGAAGACCCGCAGGAGGAATGAAAAATAAAATTTCTCTACAGTGAAATCTATCTAAAGGGACAAATGAAACATCCCCTGCTGAATTCCTATAAAACTTGGCAATAAATGTGACAGTTTAGGACTGAAAAGCACATAGTCGTAGGAACGCAGACAAAGTATCTGCAAAGTCTTATCCCTCTAACTTCTCGAGATCTCCCTTTGGAGATAAAAGATGACTTTTGATTCTCTCAAACCTTGGATGGCACAGTGGGTAGACAAACCCCACAAAAGAAGCCCATCATTGCAGACAGAAAAGAACAGAATACAGAGTGAATATATAGATGTGGCCTCATGGGATATGCCATTGATTGTGTTGAAAGCATTTATGTCAGAAGACAATATATTTTACATGTACCATTTCCGCAAGTAAACAACATCCAAAGCACCCTGATAGTCTTAGAGAATGAGCACGGTGACAAGCAAAAGCAGGTGTAGGAATAGCAGAAGTGAGAGATCAGAACAGCCTATTCCTGTGGCATCAGACTGGCAGGAAAATATAATGCATCCTTACACGTGGCCTAATATGCATGGGATTTTCCTCGCTTTGCCAAGCCACCTTTCAGGTTGGAAGGTGAAAGCCTTCTACCTACTTCATGAAGAAGTGAATTTAAACAACATATGCAGTCTTTAGGTCTTGTACTTATCATGGACCAGACAAGACCTTGGAATTATGTGCCTGAAGGAATCTGAGGAACATTAAATGGAAATGTCTCAAACATTACCATGTAGCTTGGGGAAAAAGAAGAAAGTCAGTAAGCTGGAGATAGGCTTAGGTGCATCTGAATCTGGGAAAATCTGTTATGATGAGTGAGGACGACTATGAAAAGAGATGAAACATGATCTACAGGCAGGCACAAGAGGACTGTACAACATCTTGAAGCTAAGAGCCTAAATTTGTGAATTCCTTTATAAGAGGTAAGACGCTGGTTGTGAAGCTAGATAACGAAAAAGCAAGCATGCTATGAAGTGCATGCTATGAAGCTCATGCTGACAGATATTTAAACAAAATATCAGAAAAACTTAATACTAAGCTTTAGTTGAGGGAATACAGGAAAAATGACAGATTTTAAAAATGGTAGAGTAGAATAAGTGACCTTTTAAAAGAACTTGCATGTTATTGAAAATATCTGGAGGAGTTAAAATTTTAATACTTAACCATTAATATTTTTTCCAAGTATGAAAAACTAATAAGAATTATTAAAATTGAGATGGTACAGGAAAAATACGTTTGGAAGTGATAGAAAAATCTGCAAACAGTTCAGCCAATGAAGCTGTTTTAAGTTTCACAGGCTATCAATTTAAGGTATATTAGCTGGCATGTAGCTATCCGAAGCTATCAGAAGGGTTAAAATCCTGTCACGTGAACGTGCAGATACAAAACCAGTTTTAAATTCCTGATACATCCTGACAAGTATCCACAGAGACATGGTGGAGACTTGGTTCATAAATTAAACAGCTCAGTGTAACTGCCCAAGAACAAACTGAACAAAAGCAAAGCTTTTATTGTGACCTCTTGGTGAATTAAAACTAAACAAAACAAAATCCCAGCTGAAGTGTAAGAGTTGTTATTTGCATTACTTCCATTGGAAGTTTATAGTCTATGCCAAATAAGTATATTTTTGGTATTCTGAAAGTTGCTTCAAAACATAGATCTTAAGTTTTTGAAGCAGAAGGCTAGACAGCTCCCTTATGTACTCATAGGTAGTGATGATGAAATGGGTTCTGTGTTGTATACACAAAGTACTTTCATCCATTTTTTTTTCATTCTGAATTCCAGCAAACACATGACCTCAGATTTTATGGAATAAATACTACTAGACAGAAAGAAATTTTATGTCGTTTACTGAGACAAGTCAAGCAGAGACAAAGACCAGATTAAGTATGCAGAAATGAAAAAAAAGACCCAGCCATAACAGACACGATTTGGCTACGCAATTTGAAAACAGTGTATTTAAACAGAAAGGTATAGCTTTACTGAAACAAAAACAACAATTAAACCTTTTTACAGGTGAACTGGTGATCAATTCCCACTGTAGGGGCTTTACCTAGCTCTTCAATGCACAGTTCTCATGAGGATAAAGAAAAGCTGTCAAACTGACGAACTACACAAACAATGATCCTTCTGTAAAATGCACAAGTAGAGCAGCACAGAATCACACAGATCAATAGCCAGGCAAAAGGTAACCATGGATTTCCAATTCCTGACATAACATATAATACTGTGTGATCATGGTAAAGAGCTACAGCCTGACTGACCATTCCCCAGCAACCCAAATACTGCTGTAGCTGCTCTAATGCAAGGATGTCCCATCAGCTCAGACAGAATGCCTCAAGATGTGGGTCAATTAGGTCTTAAATTCATCTACTTATCTGGAGATGTTACTAGAAGACAAGTTCTACTGTGCAGGTCATGATTGTCACTGTGATCCTTCTATCCTTTTTTAAGCATATTTTCCTCTTTGGCCTTTTTGGATCATATTGAGGGGAAATAAGTGGCTTCCTCTTGTGTAAGAATGGGCTATTATCCTTGGCAAGCAAAGGAGCTAAAATATAAATACCTTCCTGCAGTCAAGATGGCCATAGTGTTGGTTTCCCAGATATCTTCAAGCCAGTTCACTTGCTATGACTGCCCTGCTTCTCAACACTGAAGCTCAAACAGGAGGGTGAGGAAGAAAGAGATCTTAAAATATGATTATGATGGTTTCCTCTTCTTGACTGCCCATCACCAGGCACACAAAACCCCACAGAGCCTGCAGACATGCCTCACTATTACAAAATTTTGCTAGAATGGGAAAAATGGCACAGGAAAGTCGCAGATGGATGAATGATTTCTTGTTGTATTACCACTTAGTGAGGGAAATTAGACTACCACTTATGTCAAATACCAGTACCTTTAGCATTTCCTAACATGACCTCATTCACATCCTTACTGAAGTAAATTGAGATGGCAAGCTGAAAGATTTGTACCCCATGTTTGGCCTCTTACTGCTACTATAATAACCATACTGTTTTGCTTGGGGGTGCAAAGTGGAATAGGCCACAATTTTGCTTTCAAAACTGCTGCCAACCCATTTACTTCAGTGGGAAAGGAGACAGCATTTAGCAGAAGTATCTCATGCCAGACAACATGATCAGCTACATTTTCATGATAATTTATTACTGAAGCAAACAGAAAATATGTTCCACACTGATCTCATTATGCTTTGGAATTGGTCATTTCTGCAGCTCTCTTGGAAACTTAACTTGAAATCTACTTTGCTTCAGAGACAATCATTTCAAAGGGAAACTGGAAAAGTAATTTCACAGAAATTCACACTTTATGAATGTAGTACTTTTAATAGACATGGGATTATTTTTCTAAGCAAAAGAAGTATCATTCAAAATCCTAAGGAGTAATTTGAAGTGATTCTTTACTGCATATAGGACTATTCTCAAATAATTTTTCTAATGAAAGACATATAAATCACATTCACGCCAATTTAGCAGACTGAATTTTTGAAAAATAAATCTTCTGTGAGGCTAAGACATCAGTCTTCATATGTGCCTTCTGCATCAGTATTACTGCATCAAATAGATGAAAAACAAACTAAATTGCTAAAACATCTTCTATTTTACTAAAAGGGCAATCTTAATAGGATCTGCGTAAGGATACTTAAAAAGCATTTTTTAAAGAAGACAATATTTGCAAGTTATATTGTGAGAGTTAAAGATCACTATATCTCATGCAAAACAACTGAACAGTCCAGTATTTTAATGAAATTGATACACTTCCATTAAAACAACTCAAGCAGATAAAATTCTTGTTTTTCTTAGAGGGATGTGTAGGAAAAGAATATATTTAGAAGGAAAATATAATGGTCTATCTCTATTTTCTTTAATGAACTAGAACTGCTCTCCTTTATGTCATTACATTAAAAGAGAGGACAATATTAATTGAGATGCTTACTAATGTTGGAGGGTGTATTCCCTTCTTAAGTAATATAAGTTATTCTGATGACATAGTTTTTCCACTGTGGGACAAGAAAGGAATAGTGTGCAGAATTCAAGATAAGCAAAAACTGGCACATGATCTTTCAGGAAGAATCATCCAAAATACTTCAGCCCATTACAACAGCAAGAATGCCAGGATACCAAACGCCTCCACTTCAGAGTTCTGTATAAATGCCAAATAATTACACTGTGACCAAAGTACTGCATCAAATAAATTTTAGCTTTACATGAATTAACTGCTGAAGCTCTGAGGGGAAAGCTGTGTAATCTGTTGTTGATGTTTTGTTTAGGGAGGGGAGAGCCAAAAGTGACAGTGAAGCTTGCCCAGGCCTGAATCTGCCCCTTCCTCCCACAGCCTTCTCCAAGCAGCACTTGTGCGCCAGCTTCCTTCGGCTCAATTTAACCAGACCTGGGAGCCAACATTCCAACTATCTGTTTAGTAAGCAAGTCCTGGGGACTTCTGTCTGTGACCAACTTAAGCCTCAGCTTCTGCGTAAACACTTGGTGCCATCTGGATGACTATTTTATAACTCCTGAAAGGGATAGGGCCACAGGAACGTACGTACAGACGCACGTTATCCCTAGGAACTAAAAGCAGCATATGGAGTGTCAAGAGGAATAGTTATCATATATTTTACGAGAGATGGCTGTGCTACCTTCCCTCACCTGTCACTCTTCTGACATGGCACGCACAGGCTTAAGCTGAGGATATCAGAGCAGGCAAGCTGCAGAGCCAGCTGTGCCCCTGCAGAAACCAGTCCCCAGCTTCTGCCACTAAATTCCACGTTTTGACAAAACCACACCACAAAGCAGTATAATCCCTCCTGTTTATTCTTTGAAGGGCCCCTGGCTACCATGTTTATCAGGGAACTTAAACTTCTAAGGACTAAACATATCACTGCATGAAGTGGGCATAATTAGAGAGAAAAGTTCAAACTACATTCCCAGCATGCATTGTAAGACTTGAAAACTACTGAAGAGCCTTCTAATACTTATAGAGCAATTCAGAAAGAACATACCAGAGAAATTAAAGACAGCATACAGAAAGGATGAGAATTAATCATGACTTTGGACTATTTCCATAAAACTACCACCATAACTGAGGAGACAAAATAAATACATAAAATTTGAAATATACAGTGTTAATGGAGTCCATGAAAACATAGAAAAACTTTGCATCTTTACTAAAAGTGCTTAAATTTGGACATATATGTAAAAGTTAATGATCTAAGCCACTAAAATGTATTTGTATGAATAATGCATGAATCACACAAATATACTTGGTACTACTGAAACTACTGATTTCATTGGAATCTTACATAAAGCCTATATATTTTTTCATAAATTTCTTTCAACAGCTTATTTTGTGCTACAGTGCTGTTCTTTTTTTCTCTCCATCATGCAAAATGATGAAACTGTACTTCCATACCTGCCTTGTTTCTTGGTGAAACAAGACTTCCATACCTCCCTTAGAGAAACACATGGGCTGCAATTCTAATCCCATCTCTATTCACTGCAGAAACGTATAGCCAGGCAAATACAAACTCTTTCTGAATTCTCCGACATCGCTGCAAATGAGTTTTGTTAAGTGTGCAGTCTTTAGGATTTTGACAGTGATTTTCTGTTAACTGATATCAAACATGAGGATTCACAGCTCTACTTTGTTTTCTCAGAGCAGTGCACTGAGCTATGAAATTTCCATTTCAAACTCATAAAATTATTTTTGCATCTTAAGAACCAGTGGTATTATTTCCCCTGTTTTGCAGTTTGGCATATGCTCATCCACCTGGTAAGTTGTTTCAGCTGTTGGGTACGTATGAATTCTGCCACACATACTGCCTCCAAGTAGCCCTCATTCCTTACAGAAACTATAATGGCTATATCTTGTCAGTTGAGCACTTTTAAAAATAGATCTTTTTCCTCTAAGTACCACTAACTTCATTCTTTCTGCATTTTTTCATGCTGGAGGGCAGAGTGTGCTCACTGTGCTTCTGAGCAGCACAGGATTTCCTACCTGGCAGGAATGCCTGAACACTTTTATACACAGGGTCATAGACACCTGTTAGACTTTCACAGGTACAAATAACAGACAAATGAAAACCCAAAAGTTTCTGCTACTTACTTTTACACATTTCCATAGATTACCTACAGACAACTCTCCACGGACCAAAGGATTGCCAGCTGTTTGGGAATAACTGCAGTGAAGCGGTCTCAGCCTTTTGCCACCTTCATGTTCTCCATGCTGAGGACAGGACCATGGTGCAGGTTTGTGTGTGGAAAGAACACTCTGGCCCTGCACAACATTGCTGATGTTCTAGTTTATTCTGAGATCAGCATATACAGGAGGCCTTCTCGAGCTTATACTACTGGCGTATGATTTCTATGAAAATACATAGCAGTGGAAGAGCACAGGGCAGCAGAGCTCTGTAATGCCATCATTTCACACCTGCATCAATATGTAACTGAACTGGGGCAGAAGGTCGATGACCTAGGCCCAGTCATCAGGTTTGAGCAAAACCAAGTCCTTTTCAATATTTTGTCGCTTCCTGCCCAAATCTATTTTGGACTGAGCTCTAACAGTGTGTCATTATTTTCACTCCTTTTCCCTCCTTGTCCCCCAGCATAATAATTCATTTTGCCTTTTGATAAATAGAAATAAATGATTTCCATATTAGAAAAACTAAAAATTACTATAAGTGGAGAATAGACTTATGACATTATTCATGAGTCCCAAATGAATGGAACATTTCAAAACCTTGCTTTAACAGGGTTCATAATGAAACACTGGTGTCAGATTTTGGCTATAACAGCATGAACAGTCCTGACACAGTAAGTTCTCATTCAGTGACACATGAACCTTGATATTATCTGACCTACTACTTATTCACAGTATGATACAACATCTTTCTTTCATGATTATATCTCATAAGAGTCACAGCCATACAGAAGTCACACAAATAAAACAACTCTGAAGACTGGATTTTTCCCAGGCCACCACCATTCACATCATTCATCTTTTAGCTCTTGCCAACAGAAACACATGACTATTTACAGTGGGGGAGAAAGAAAGCCTTCCTGCTGGGCCATATATTCAGCAGTGTTGTAATCTGTCTTCGAACTGCTAAACCAATTCACACTCACTCTTATCTCTCAGTCAGCAGCTACGCAAAAAAATGTTTCAGTACATCAGTTAATAACATCCCTCTGAAGATCCATGTCTGCTTTCCTAAAATGTAAATGTTTCCTTTTAAAAAGCATGAAGACGACCATCAGTCAGTGTACTAACACAAAGACATCTTGCTGTGCCTGAATCAACTGAGCTAAAACATTTGCACAGCATTTCATAATCAAAGAAATGTAACTCTTTGACAGTCCATTTTATGAAAGTGAATCACTCAAGGTACAAAAGGAGTAAGTTCAGTCACTTTGAAAGCAGCTTCAGCTTTTTGATGTCATACTACTCACCTCTGAGCATGACTCTTAGGAAAGCTAAGTGTCCACAACTGCAACTGAAGACAATGCATTGAAAACAGGTCTAACATATGGAGATGCTGCTGTCAGAACGGATGCAGTAATTTTTCAATCATTTACATAAGAAACGCTAAAAAGAACCGTTATATGGTCCTACAGCACATAGAAAATAAGCCTCTTTAATTATTTTTCCCATGTCTTCAGAAGTATCCTATTTTTATGTCAATGATTCCTTCTAGGCCTGTGAGAATCTATCCAAAGAAAGACCTACTCCAAACCATCTATTGCAGTAACAATCCTACAATCAAGGCTGTAACTAGATGATCTTTAAGTCCCGTCCAACCCAAACCATTCTATGATTCTGTGATTTGTCACTGGGATAATAAGATACTAGATATTTAGATTTCATAATCCAAAACCAAGTACCATAAAACACTGCAACTTAATTCTGAAACCTCAGAGTAGAATTTATTTTTATAGTATGTGTCTCTGGTTACACCCCTCAACATTGTAAAGATCCTAGCTGTCACGATCTTGGAAATGAAGAGAGTGAAAAGACAATGTATGATAATTTACACTATGAATGATAGCTCTTATGAAGTTTATTTGGGATTATATGGGTAACATGAATAGTGTAGAAGTAGCTCATAACACTGAATCTGGAAGGGAAGAACTATTCATGCTGTGGAACTAATCAGCCTTGGAACTGAGGAGCTTTTGTCTTTGTGTTAATTTTTGCCATGCTCTTTTCCACCATTCTCAATTGTTTTTGCCCAAATGGACAGCCCTTAATGGGAGGCCTTCTCACTTCAATTTATGAACAAAATTACTTGGATTCAGACAAAATTATTACTTTTATGAAGCAAAACTTGCCATGGAGAGTTTTGGGACATTTCTGTTAAGGCTTTGAAAATGCTTGGGGCACAGATCATTGTAAGGAAATTAAAAAACATCTCTATGGCGCTATCTAGACAGAATACAACTAATCTGCAGGTCAATTTTCTTTTCTGGTACACTAGTATGTACCAGATCATCACAAAGAAACTGACAGATTCATCCTCAAGAAGTCTTTCCTTGAAAGACAAAAGGCAACTAATCACCATGGCTGGCATCACATATTCTTTTCTGCAGGTAAATTACAGGAAAGGGAATAAATGAATTAGTAACCAAAGTTGCAACTTCTTGAGTCTGATAAACAGACTTTTTCTATAAAGAAAGAAAGGAATATACCTGTCTGCTTATTTTCCTCTGAGAATTGTAGAAACCAAAAACCACCTTAAGTTACTAATATATTGTTCTTCATAAGAATCTAGTAAGTGATTTTCCATCATTATAACATTACATTTCTTTTCCCTTTTTAGTGTGTGTTTGCTGTCCATATCTGGTCTTTCTGTAAGATATAAAGATTGTATAGATATCAAGACCATGACACAACTTTGCAAGTGTTTGAAAGGAAAAACTGAATAATTTTCTATTCTGTGTGAAAATAATTTTGTAATCTCTTTTTCTGGATAAACAATGCTTCATACTGAAGCATGTGTTATTCTCAAATATTATTAGAGACGCCTGTGACAGTATGTGGAAAGACCAGGAGCAGGGGCATCTACTGGTTAGGCTGTGTGTGAGCTCAGCTACCAGGGGCATGTACATTGTACACATATATATATTTCTGAGTACCAGACCATGACCATGATCAGCCAGAGGGGGTAACAAGGTGGTGTTGTTTGTGCTTGTAGGAGTGCTGAGTGTGTCCATCTGTGTTGACCCATGTGTCAGATCTGTCTGTATGTGTTGTATGTGTGTTTGTGTGCCTATTGGGAAGGCATGCTCAGCCTTGCTACCAGCTGGACATGTGGGAAAGAAGCTGTGGCAGTCCCACATTTATCTGCGGGATGTATTACCTTAACTTTCTGAGAATAGGCCTTGTGTGTCGAATTGAACATATGCATTCTATGTATATAATAATGTGTTGCATTGTACTTATAACTAAGTACTTAATAAATTAACCTGACAATAGAATATGAAAAAAAGCTTTTACTGAAAAACATTTTTTCCCTAAAAATACCAAGGGAAATCTTTCACTTTAATCAGCCCATACTATCTACACACAGAACACAAAAAATCCCAAACCAATATTCCTGTTAGCATTTGTGGGAAACAAGATGTTTTAAATATACTGATTTTCTTTACAAAATTCCCTTTTCCCCGCTTCACAATTTATAAAGAAAATGCAGAGGCATTCTAAAGAGAGGGACTTGTCACTTATATTTAATAATGAAAGTATTTACATTGCAAATAAGCTAAAACCAGCAACATTTCTTAATGATTTTCTTTTTCTTGTTTTTGCTTTATGTGTACTTACATTCAAGGCAGTTGGTCCTGGAGGTCCTGCATCTCCCTAGTTAAAACAGTAACTAGTAAATAAATCAGCAATCTTTTTAGTTACACATATTTAACCTCTGGTCATTTTAGAGGATATGCACCACTGCAGAAGAAAATTCAGTATAATCATCAAACATGCTCCCATTATGAAAATATATGCATAAAGCAACATTCTTTTCTAGTAATGGCATAGAAGTACACAGTCCACCACAGGTTAAATGGGAAAAAGATGGCAGGCCTCTGCACAAATGAATCACAGCTTACTGCCCTGGACACTTACAGAAAGCTATCCTTCAAAACATGTTTGCATATGTTAAGTTGCAAGTTACATCTTACATGCACAAGGTGGCCATGAAGCCAGTGTGACAGCTCACATATGTAAAGACATTTGACTGCATAAAACGTTCACAGAATTAAATTGCCACAGTATGATTTGCACAGTGAGACATTCAGGTTCAATCCATGGGAGCAAATCAGAGCACTCTGAGAGCAATTCAGAACACTGAATTTAGGCTGCTGCTCTGAATTCCTTTCAAAATTTGTTGTGAAAAAAAAAAAAAATACTTGTCTTCCATATTTACAGTTAGTCTGCATTCATATTCTTCAACCCTTAACCCGTGCTACACAAATGGCAGCAGTGGCTATTTGTCACATGTAGTTAAGGCAATGCTTTCAATAATATAATGCACACTGACATATACATGCAACTTTACAGATAGAAAAGTACCTTTTCTCCTTTAGGACCAGCCACACCAGGACTACCAAGATCACCTTTTAGTCCCTGAGGAAAGAAGAAAAATGTCTATTTGTTGTCATCTGTGAAAAGCATTGGACAAAATCCTGTATTGCTGTGAATTAGTGTGTGTTAATCAACTAAACCTTAAAATATTATCACATTATTAGTATTACTATTTCATAATTCTTTATTCAGTATTTTGTGAACAGAGAAACATCTATCGAAGGCTGCGTGTGTCTTTAACACATAATTAAACATACAAAGCCAAACTATCTACTTGATTGTGCCCCATTATAGCAAGTAGCATGTAGAAATACAAAGTTCCTTTGCAGGGCTAGTAGGTCTGCTTCTTGCATGGACAACAAAGATAAAGTGCTAGAGAAAGTACTAGTACATTCACTCAACCTCCGATAAAATTGGGATTCTGTTTCAAGTAGCAGTGCTGAGCTGGTCTAACCTGGTTTAAACTCAGACCTCCAGGGTTTGAAAACACAATTAGAGAAATAATGGAGTCCTTTATACCTCCCTCCTTACTGCTGCCTTCAGCTGGAGAAGCAGATAATAAATACTGCCTAATCTTACACATTACATACGCAGCAATTTCACTATCACAGAATCACACAACAGTTTGGGTTGGGAGACCTTTAAAAGTCATCTAGTTCAACCCCTCTGCAATAAGCAGGGACATCTTCAACTAGACCAGATTGCTCAGAGCCCCAACTAACCTGGCCTTGAATGCTTCCAAGGATGGGCCATCTACCACCTCTCTGGGCAACCTGTTTCAGTGTTCCACCACCCTTATCGTAAAAAAAAATCCTCCTTATATCTAGCCTGAATTTACCCTCTACAACATCTACAACACAGCTCTTTAGCTTCCAACACATAATCTTTGTTGTTTTCTCCTTGCTGCAAAACACATGGAAAAGAAAGAGTTTTTGAAATATGCCCAGCAAATTCAAACAATTCTGCAGTAAGGAATCAACTTCATTCTGATGCTGGACCAACATACCAGGAACTCATTTTTGTTTAAGCCAAGAGATTTGTCTTGTGCCCTCTCTCTGATCACTGGTTTAGAGGCATGCGACAGCAGAGCAGATACATTTTAAGTCAGAGACAGCTCTATGGATTCAAAGATTTTACTGAGAAACCAAATGGCAAAAAATACAGGATCGAAACATAACAAGATACTCCACAAGAAGGCCACCATGATTATTATTGTGCAGCTTAAATAGGTGAAGGATAGAAAAGATTCATTTACATCTGAGTTAGGGTTTACTAACTTAAGTTCTTCCCAGCCCCCTTTTTGCCCTTGCAAACTCTCATCCTCAGCATGCAATAATTGGAAAGACAGAGATAACTGGCACGAAAATGATAAGTAACATCTGTGCCTTGGTGGGTACAGAAACATTAAATCATTGAGTGTTCTAAATACTGCATATTTGTGCAACTTCACTTCCTGCTAAAATTACATTAATTCACCATCTGGAAGGAACATCATTTAGAACTATATGAGCATTTAAGTACCCACTTTGGATTAAATTTGTGGTTGTTGTAAATACCCCTGATTTAGCTTTGATTTGTCCTTTATTAAGCTTGCCAAATATGTAATAGTTAAATCAGAAGTAGTTTTGCTGTTTGAACTTAAGAAAATGTAATAGGCAGATGGATTCAAAATCCAAGCCAAAAAATCGCTTTCTTTTTACGATCTGCATATTTATAACATAGTTTTAATATTGTCTCCATTTAATACATTTTACTTGTCACCTCCTTCTGAAAGGCTGCATAAAACACAATCAGTCCATGTTTGAAAAAGCCATTTTAGGGAATTTTCAGGAATGCAAACTGTATGAATCTGGTTCAAAATCAATATTAACAAATCACAAGTGGCACAACAGGTTTAAGAATTAGCTCTTAAGCTGCATATTTATGGAAGATAAAAGGGCAAAAAAATCTGCAACTTACAAATGGAAAGGTGTATATATATATATTTATATCTCTGTGTTTCTTTGCTGAATAGAAATGACAACTGCAGATGAAAGATACAGAACCAAAGCCATGCACTGCCAAACTATGGACCTCATTTTTCCTAATTGGTGTGTTTAAAGCTTTTAGTAGTGCTCCTGCAGTGCGCCTTGGTAAAGTATGCAGTTTGATAGCTACTGCAGAATTGATGACCACAGAAATCAACCTCACATAAAAAGAACAAGGGGAAACTACATATTTGACAACATGCCTTACAGTCTTCAGCTGGCACTTTCTCTCCTCTGTAAGAACTACATCTTGGTCTTCTTACAGGTCAGATAAACTTATATTATGGCTCCTCTATGGATATCAAGATGTAAAGTAAGTGTTAGGAAATATGTATAGGGACAACTCAAGGCTAACAAGACAACAACATGTGAAATATCAGAAATTATGGACTTTCTTTTTTTTTTTTTTTTTCCTTCTAGAAAGACAGGTAACTGTAACATGATTGCTGATCAACAGATAAATTACTGGAGTAAGTATATCACAAACATCAATAAGGGTGTAAACTCAGCAAAACTGAGGCTACTGGGTGAAATCCTAGAGGCAAGGGGATGTTGGCAAGGGGATGGCAATGGTACGGCAATGGTACTTCTTCTGATGGAAAGACTTTAAAGGAGAAGTTATCATATTGGTTGACACTATTTATGACAAACATTTAATCAGACTTTTCTGTGATACTAGTTTACTGGAGTCTTCGCCAGCCTACAAACTGAAGTGGATGAGGAGAGAAAACAATTAAAAAGCAGTAACTGTGCTTTAAAGCTTTAAAAAAGACCATGGTTTTACAAATTCATCAAGAGATGTGATTTTATATGTGTCATGTATATCTCAGCATTACTGGCATAAAAGGTGACAGGTTTTCTATTTGATGTTTCTCTTTAAATGAGGAACAATCTAATACAATGCTTGCTGTGCTCTGAAATTCCATTGTGAAATAAAAATAACTTTACTTAGTGATGCGATAAGTATGTTCCTTACCAAGCTGGAGAACATTTTATTCATTCAAAAGAAGTGCCAGGTATAACCAGAACACAAAACAGTTTTTCACTTCCTGGGTTTTCAGTCATTTGGATAAGATCAGAGAGGTCAAACATATTTAGTGAAAAAAGGGAACAAAGCAACACAATCATAGAACAGTTTGGGTTAGAAGGGACTTTCAACAGTCACGTAGTCCAGCCCCACTGCAGTAAGCAGGGACATCTTGAACTAGATCAGGTTGCCCAGAGCCACATCCAGCCTGGCCTTAAATATCTCCAGAGATGGTTTACCCACTACAACTCTGGGCAACCTGTGCCGGTGTTTTACCACCCTCACTGTAAAGAATTTTTTCCTCACATCCAGTCCTAATCTCTTTTTAAGTTTAAAACCATCGCCCCTTGGTCCCCTAAGTCAATGTGTTTGGGTCAACATGATAATCTACAAACTGACACTACCATCATCTCAGTCTGAAAAAAAGAGTACCAAAGTAACAGAATTATTAACCTTGCATGAAATTATCAGTAAGAAGACTCCTTCTGGAATTCAGGAACATTAGGAAAACTGATGAGTGCTACCTCCAAGTAAAACATGCTTTTTGTGCCCCAGTGCTTTACTTGATAAATTCTGACTTAACCTGCTCTAGCAGGCTCACTGAGGCCTGAGAAAAGCATATCATACACTGAAAATGTTTTCAGAGAGAAAAAGCAGCAGACAGTGCTTATACATCATCACAGGAAAGAGATGAATCAGGTAAAATGTACTGGCAGCCGATAACAAATGCTCTTCCCAGTGAAAAAATGCAAAGATCAGCTGAACCCCAACCAGAGGACTCCAGCACCTCCAGCAACACTCAAGTGTTGACCACTATTTATGCATCACACACTATGCTACATTCATACAGCAATGGAAAATGCTGTAAGATTAGCATAATCTTTTGAGGAGAACAGGTTTTTCACTCTAAAAGATATCTGTTTGGAAAAAACTTCATTCAGCATTTACAATTCCCTGGCCTGCATTAGAGAATCCTGCTCAATCTCACATGAGGTTAAAACCTCCTAGAACAACACATATTATCTAAAGTACTGTAAACACAGTAAACAATCCAACACACTAACCAACAATATGCAACCAAATTATGATAGATTGAATCAACAATCTCTACTGAGTAACAAAATTTAGAAATACTCTGATAAGTAAGACAACAGAACTACACTTGATCCACAGAGCAGCCTTAAAATCTAAATTTAAACAACAGCCTCGGAGTCAGCTGTACAACACCAAGCTGTATACATTGGGATACTTCTTTTAATTTAGTGAAGTATTTTCAAGGCTCCAAACCATATACTATTACTCAGTTTGTGTCATGTGCTTTCACATATTGCCATTGCTTTACTCTTGTTAATGTCATTCAAAACTTCAAATTACTATACTACTAGAATTTTCTGGATCCTGAGCAACGCCTACTATCCCCTTATACTTTTGCTCCTAACAGAATCCTCAAGCTCCAGATATAATTACCATTACCAACTTCATACTTTGAAGCAAGAGGACTCTTCCCTTCCTATCCAAATATTTCCTAGCAATACCAAGAGATACTAAGAGTCCTAAGAGAGTTCTAAGAGAGTTTGGGATTAGAGAGACAGGCCATGAGGGTGTGAAGGTAAACAACTGTTTCTATCTTATCAAGACATTTGATCCCTTTAAAAATGTTCATGCTTCTGCTTCTTTTCCCACAAGCAGAAAAATTTAAAGGTCTGATATATATTCCGTCTTTTCATTTGAAACCTGGGTTTTTTCCATTGCTCACTTAATTTCAGAGGTCCATTCTTTGGCATCAGGTATGCAAAGTGTAACAACATTTTATGTAGGAAAGTTTTTTGAAAGTCACTTATGGTACTGAGAAGGAAAAAAAAAATAAAAAAATAGTGAATCAGTTTAAGAGATTATATTCTAGATTTTAATTTCCTGGCTCTTTTTAAGGTTTCCCTCCCCTCCCCAATTTTTATGAAAGACACTATTCTTCCCCTAAATATGCATGACACCTGTTGATATATATGACAAAAGTTTTTATTTTCACCTCCTTTTGCTGAAGGATTCAATTTATGTCTTGGACTGATCAAGACAATGACATAACTCCAAAAGGAGTCTAAAATCTTCAATGATAAGAATTTTTCCTTCCATATCAGTTCAACTGACAAGCACATGTATATAACATAGATCTTACTCCACAGGTAGTTTCATGGATATTTGTATTGCAAATTTGCCCTTATTCCATATGGGATATGATCATAGAAGGATAGAATCAATTAGGTTGGAAAAGACCTCTAAGATCATCAAGTTCAACTGTAACCCCAGGACTGCCAAGCCCACCACCAAACCATGTCACTAATGGCAAAATTATCTCCTCTCATGGCTGCCCGTCACAATCTCCAGTCAGAGTCACCCCAATCTACCCCTCATGTAGCTGCCACCCCTCATTTCCCTCCACAGCCCACAGTCACCCCTGCTCTCCCCTCATGATCTCCCCTCCACCTTCATGGCCACCCATCCTCTCACAACTACCCCTCACGAGTGCCATTCACAAAGCCCACTCACGAGCTCCCCTCATGAACATCCCCCACGACTGCCCCTCCCGAGCTCCCCTCACGAGTATCCCTCATGACTACCCCTCACAAACTCCCCTCATGCCTGCCTCTCATGAGCTCTCCTCACGACTGTCCCTCTCGACCGCCCCGCTCGACTGCCTCTCATAAGCTCCCCTTACGACTGCCCCTCATGAGTTCTCACAAGCTCCTCTTGTGACTGCCTCTCACGGCTGCCCCTCATGGGCACCCCTCATGACTGCCCCTCACAAGCTTCCCTCACAACTGCCCCTCACCCTCCATGGACATCCCTCCCCTCCTCTCATGATTTTCCCTATCCAATAGCCAAAACGTTACTTATCTCACTGCGTGGAATGAAGGATTGAGTGGCCCACAGTTAAGCCATTCCACTTGATCCCTACTCATTTAAATTGAGTAAGTGACTAGTTTGTTCTCTCTAAAGTGCGTATGTCAGTGGACCTGATAGAGAATAAACTGTATTTATGGGGATTTCTTTCAGGCAGTGTGTCTGTGAAGCACCACTTGTTACAGTGATACAAATGATAGCCTTATTAATGTCAAGTGGCTAAAATAGTCTTAAGGGATAAACCAGAGATACTACTCAAACAAACTCACTGTTCATATTATACAGGCAAATACCTGCTTACAGATGTAATGTGAACACATACCACAGGAAGACTACATTAGCAATATATTATGTTATTTATAACCACTCCTTAAGAGCTAAAAACAATGGCAATCCCATTACTAGTATTTATAGTAAGCATTCATGCTGTCAGATGGATTTTGAATAATGTCCCAGACTGGGACACGGCATTGTAGATCTTGGCACAGATTCGTGGAGTGATAAACTGGGAGATGTGCAGAGCAGTTAAATATATTCACAGTTCCTGTATCCAGACCTGGTTCTCAATGAGATTAACTGGCTCAGTTAGCACAACCAGTGCGGGATGAGGGAATTAAGCTTTCTAGATATCTCCTCATCACTATAGAAAATCTAGTTGCCAAATCAGATCTGGTTTCCCCTCTGCCATGCTACTTCATTTCAGCAAGAACTTTTTGTACAGCTAGGAAAATGCAAGTGGTAGCAGCAAGCAAAATTGTTCTGTGACACCTACTTTGCCAATTTTGATTAAAATAAATTCCAATCTGTTTCTACCATTTGTGCAAGATAAAACATTCAGTCATCATTTTCAAGTTCTTCACTTGTGAGTATGGAAGCCCTCACTTCCCCAGGCAGAGACAACAGCTGCCAGCAGCCGGTACCACTAGCTTTAAGTGTTTTCAGGCGTTCTTTGTGCAGCACTGCAGATTACAGCCCTGTAAGCAGATTAACGTGATTATTTCAGAAATATCAGATGTTACATTTCTTTATGTGGAATGAGTTTGAGAGACACTGATAGCAACCAAGAGTCAATGATACACAGTCCTTGAAATTTAAACTTAACGACTGGCATCTCCATGGACAGTGATAACTGAATCCAAAGCATTTTATATAAGTGTGGTTGCTAAAATGGAAGTATATGTGGATTCAAACAATATTACATCCCCTTGTGCAATTTTACTTCCAAAATATTTTAATGAGAGCTCCCATGATAATAATCTACCATTTCTTGACACATTACAATAGTTCAGTAAGTATTTAAAAATATAGAGGTCCAATATTTCACTCTTTCACAGTGCCACTATGTAAAATATGTTCTAGAGTTCACCAGATACTTGGTATACCTTACTCTTCCTAAAAGGTTTACGGAACAAGATCCCGTGTAGTAAAAGAGATCGTGTAAGACCAACACAGAAATGTCCCCAGAGCTATGGAAAGAAACACAGATGTATTTTTTCCATGCTGTCAGCATATATGTATGCATGACTGAAGTATATGGTTCACCTTTACAGACAGGCAGGCTACAAGAGAATACCTCTCTGAATACCTAAAAGTAGTTTCAGCCTAGTACATAGTATATGTTTTCATACTGAGGACATCCGCTATTAGTCAAAAATAGCCCAATAGCATTAAATTATAACAAATTACAATAGGAAAAATACGCTATGGTTACAGCGCACATAGAAAGCCAGATCACATAAAAAGTGTCATAATTACATAGTCTGCTTTACTGTATTTTCAGTAGACCCAGCTAGACTGTCACAGAATTTTCTGGGTCAAATGCTGACCGTTTTACTCTTTTGGCAAAGTTGCTTAAAAAAGCTTTGCCGTGTGTTTTTTTCTCTATTCCTGTATCTGGATTCCAGTCCTAATGCCAGTCATTCCCCACAGAATTTGGACAGTCAGGTTCAGATCCCTCTGAGATGCTTTCTGCCTTCAACTGTGATGTTTTGCAATAGGAGACCCAACAGTATCCTGAATTAAAACCTTAAACCAGGTTGACCCCCAGCTAGGTCAAAGAGAAGACAGAAGGGGAAGAGGATAAAGAAAACTGCTGGCTTGATTTACAAATTTATTTTTTTTAATCTTGCTGTTGGCTAGTTGGCCCTTTTTGTATTGCATTGAAAATACAAACCTGAATTTCTGCTTTCTCACCTTGTTTTAATAAACAAAAAAAAATTAAATTTAAAAATAAATTAGGCAAAATTAAGGTGTATTACTGGGCATGCCTATAGCATTAGTTTAGGTTCAAGCTAGAATGTGAACTCAATGAGCAGGACTATCCAGTACTTTTAGACACAGATTCATGCTCCATCTCAAATACGGACCAGACTAATTAACTAAGTAGGCAGTGAAATTTTAACTCAAAGTCTGTCACATAAGCCACACGGCGCAGTGAGTGACTGTCCCAGTTTTGGTTGGGACATAGTTAATTTTCTTCTCAGAAGCCGGTACACTGCTGTGTTTTTGATTTGGTATGAGAACAATGCTGATAACACACCAATGTTTTAGTTGTTGCTAAGTAGCACTTACTCTAAATCAAGGACTTTACAGGTTCCCATGTTCTGTAGGAACATGAGGAGGGGCGCAAGAAGCCGGGACAGAGCACAGCCAGGACAGTTGACCCAAACTAGCAAAAGGGATATTCCATACCATAACACATCATGCCCAGTATGATGGCCAGCTGGGGGGACAAGTCCTGGACTGCTCCAGGACAAGCTGAGTATCAGTCAGTGGTTGTGAGCAATTGTATTGTTATTAACTTGTGTTTCTTGGGGTTTGTTTCCCTCTCTCTTTTCACTTTCATTGCAATTATTCTTATTACTATTATTATATTTTATTTTACTTTAATTATTAAGCTGTTTTATCTCAACCCACAAGTTTTACCTTTTTCTGATTGTCCCCATCCTACAGGGGTGCAGCGTTGGAGTGAGCGAGTGAGCTGGGGTTAAAACGCAACAGTGACCCATGGAGCTCTCCTAGGAATGGCTAGCAGCCTGTATATTTTGTTTTTCAGAAACCAAGGCTCCAGACCTAGCTATACCCTTCCTCCAGAAATACCCTCCTTTCCAGCAGATTATCCAACCAGGAACGATTCTCATCTATGCATTAATCCCAACACTTGTTTCAGTTTTGCTCATGAACCCTCAGATATATCACAGAACCTACCACATCCTTACCCCTGTTCAAACTGAAGCCCTAAGTACTCCCATCTCACCTGAATGAATCTTTTTCTTGCCCCATCATCTGTGGATGTTACCTTTCCTGGCGTACACATTTTCAAAATCCATCCTGACACAAATTCTAAATTTCATTGCTTAACCATCCCTCCCAAAAGTTTGTAATTTGACTGTTTCATTATCGTTCAGTTTACCTCTCTTCCATGAACGCCTTCTGGTCCTGGCTCTCCTTTATCCCCTTTTTCACCCTAAAAGAATGAATATATATATATTATTTCATAAAGAAGACAAATAATAACCCATGATGCTTTTTGACAGGAAAAATATTTTAAGATTCTTGTCTGTTTTACATGAAGTGCTACATATACATTGCTGGCTGCACAAGCAAAAGTATTTCTTACATTCCAAAAGAAATTCTTTCCAAATAAATGCCTCCGAAAAAAGTCTAGCGCTCTGAGAGTTACAGTTCTCTGTACTTCACAGCCCCACTGAACGCCCACAAAGACACACCACAGAAAAACATTCTTTGGTCTCACAGTGCTCCAAGAACGTGGTGGGGAAAAAGAAATTTACACTGGGGAACAGTTTTCCTTTTGAAAATCTTAACATTGACATAAGATTAATTGTTTTAATTCTGAGGCTGTTTTTTAATCATTAATTCTTGTTATATAACAAAACTGTTCTCAATATGATAATTTGTCTTTGACTCATACTGGTGTGTGGTTCACAGATCACATCTGTAAAATGGAAACAATTTTTGTTTTAAAAATTTTCTCACAAGTATGAATATGAACAAGATGATGAATCAAAAGAAAAAAATGGTGGGAAGTATCCTTCAGAAGCAACTATACAGGCTGGTTCCTGTGTTTGCTCATGAAACTGACTACAAAACACAATATTCTTTCTAGGATACATGGAGGGATTCGGTTCTGCGTTATCTCTATCATACTATTCTAGTTAACACATATTTCATCAAAGCAAACAAAATACACTAGTTTAAGAAGCATAATTTAAGGAGAATGCCTTCCAGAACCAACATGTCCAAAATGCTTTATAATTGTATCTCTGTTACCAGACTGCACTTCGTCAAATCATAAAAGTAACATAATTCTGATAAAAGCATAAGGACTGACTTTACTAGTAGAATCAAAGCTCTTCATATCAACCAAAGAAAGCAAACAGCACTGCACAGAATTTCCATTGTCTCCAGAGGACTACATTTGTCTGAGCAGAAGCTATTCATTATATCAGTATCATCTTCATAATTCTGTTAGGTAAATGGTATTGAACTGAGATCATTCAGCTAGCTCCATTTGTGACACAGCCCTGATTCAGAGCTATTCCTCCAGTGGCAACGACAGAGGGCATTTCATCTAATAATCAGTTTTGCAAAATGAGTTTGTATGAGCTTTCTCAAACAACTGAAGCCTACTAACAAATTAGCAACAGCAAACTGTGAATTTAATAATCCCATGCACAAGATGGCTTTGCTAGTTCATTGTTTCCATTTTAATGCATCTTGTTGATAAGAAAATGAATCCTACGCATTATCGTGAATCCTATTGTTAAGGTTTGTCCTTACATAATGCCTGCCTCACTTGTCAAAAAGAAGCTCAAAATAAGAAAAAAACTCAAACCAAACAAACCAGAAATGTAGGCATTTATTGCAAAGTTTAAATGACACCAAATATTTATAAGAATTTAACAACACTGGTTATTTTAGCGTAATTAACCTGTAAAATCCTCTTTGTTTTATGGATTAAGGCACTGGTTGAGACAGTAATTTTCTTTCACTTTTCTTTTTCTTTCCAGTTTAAAAAAAAAGAATACCTGAAGTCCCAAACTTACATTCTTTTTTAAATAGCTCACTTAAACTTTTAGAAGAAATTGCAAAAAATGACATTTTACTTTTCATCACTGTGACCCACTGGACATTTAACTACTGCTTTCAGGATCTCTCAACCAGTTTTAGATACACTTCTAGAATCTTGCAACAGCTGCAAAGGTACAGTCGAATATTTGACATACCATCTCCTTATCCAAATACATTTCTAGAGTATTTAAAAATCATTCCAATTTAGCGAGCTGTTTTTTCTTCTATGATTTCATTATCTGCTTTCATACTTTAACAGAAGATGATATAAATATGGGCACGTCTACTCCAGAAGCAGTAGCATCCTGAATGTGAAAGTATCACGTCATAATTTGCTATGCAACATCTACATTTACATACAAACCTAAGTATAGAGCCTAAGCCAAAAGACAATCCTCTCCTCACCCTTGCTTATCATTTGCCTTAATGTTAGATGGACAACATGTATGGAGACTTGGATTTAAGATGTTTGTCAGTTTCTTAGACAAAATTATAAAAAACACCTTCTGGTAATGAGCCTCAGATCTCTGCAGAGTCGCAAGAGCCATGGGCATTCTGCCAGGTACGGGATTTTACTATGGACATATTCTGATTTTTTAATGGAATAAACGATTTGTTCTTGCCAAGCCTGTTGTATGGAATCTCCATGTCCTCTATGAAGCCAGAGTTCAAACAAAACAGAGGTCCAATTTTTACATTTTATTCTCATGAGAACTGAGCCAAGTCACACTCATTTCTGCCTTTATGGAGTACCCTATACAGCATAATTAACAGCTTCAAATCTGGCCAATTTGCAGAATTGCTGAAGCCACTTTCCAGTGTTGAGGCTGTTAATAATCAACATTGTGGCATAGTGCATAGATTAATAAAAAAGAGAGAAAAATGTGTTAATGATGTTCTATGCCTAATGTTCCTGCCTGCTTGTACTATACTCACATGAGACAGTTAAGGGCTATTTATTACAAAAACAGGATGAAAAATGTCTGGAAGTGCCCTGCCATGATTATTTGTGTCGTGGTTTAGGCCTGCCACACAGCTCACTCACTGCCCCCCCACCTCCTCCCTCGGCTCCCGGAGGGATGGGG
>WYDI02029829.1:0-29356 GCA_009867235.2 Psittacus erithacus
GCGCCACCGCCGCCTCGCTGCGGGGGGCGTCCGCGGCGCCCGGGGCGGCGGGCGGCGGCGGCGGCGGAGTAGGGGAGCCCTGCGGAGGATGTGGTGAGTGACGGCGACGCCGCGGTGTGTGTGTGTGTGGTGTGTGCCTGTGTCCGTGCCCGTGCCCGTGTTTTGCCGCCCGCCGGCAGGCCGTGTCTGCCTGTCCCGGGGCGGTGGGTCCCGGCCCCAGCGGGAGCCTCGCGGAAGCCGCTGCCCACCCTTGCCCAGCGAGGCGCTGTCCGCGGTACTGAGCGCGGCGGCAGCAGCGGCGGGCGCGGCAGGTCCGCGGCGGGTCTGAAAGCCCGGGAGGAGGTTTTTGTGCTCCTGCTCCCGCCTTGCAGCGTCGTGCCAGTGTTGTCTTGGCTGAAGCAGGATGGCCGCTGGCGTCGGGGTGAATATACTTGGCCGAGCCTTGCTCAGACCACCCGCAGGGTCTGTGATCCGGTCATCGAATAAAACAGCCAGCAGATGAGACCACGAGTGGCTAGAACACAGGGTGACACAAACACAACTCGGGGTAGCCGTCCAGAACTGGCTGGGGTTTTCAGTTTATATTTCTAGACAACATCTGCTCAACATCTGCTTGCAATAGGCAAGATAAAGTAGCTTCGTAGCACCCTGCAGTTTTGCAAATGAAAATGTAGACTCTGTTTTTGCCATGCATTAGCTTAAATGAATTTGAGGTCAGCTGGGCTTCATTATTCTTACATTTTCTTAGTCTCGATTCACATTGCGACTAACGCTGATTGTTGGAAACAATGCAACCTTACTCCTATGAATAAATACATTTCATAAAGTGAAAACTTGTCTGAATGTTGAAGAAGTACTAACTATACACAAGCCTTTCCTTCTTACAGCCAATATTCAGCTCTACTTTCCTGCAGCAGCTGAACATTGACCTCCTTCGTTATTCTACAGCATTTCTTATGAAAAATGGTATTTATTTTCATAAATAATGAACTGCACAGTTGCATTTTTGGTATCGTGTTCATCTTTGAATCTTTAAAAAACCCCTTTCTCTGAGCTGCAGTGTGTGTTGTGTGTGTAGGTGTGAGGAAGCCATGCTTTTGCACCCGGTTATCTACAGGTCTTAGCTTCTCGATACTCACTTGCACTTAGTGGGAACTGAGCACTGCAATCATTTTGCTGTAAATGTGTGGCACTTGGAAGAAATTTTTAATTTATTTTTGAAGTTGAAAAGAATCTGCCTGTTTGAATGGTGATCAGTACTGTTTACCACAGGCATTACCAAACAAAGGCTGAGAGGAGTTAAACTGTGTGATCATGAGGCTATTGTATAATCCGGCAGGTTAGCCATGGGCAAGGGCATTTCCTCAGCGCACAAGAGCTGGCAAAGTGTATCTGTAAAGGTGAAGGTTCTGCCTACAGAATAAAAGCTGGCGCAGTCATTCAGACCTGTCTAAATGGGACTCTCTAAAGATTCTGGGTTTCAGGGCAGTCACAGCTGGTAAAAATCTAGAGTCACTTTAATGTGTACCCAGACTCCTTTGAGGATCACTGAGATCTGTATTTCACTTGCTGGTGTGTCCCAGCTTGTAAGTCATATCTTATGCTTGTTGACTTTGGCTTCTGCTTTTCTGATTAATGATACTAGTCCAATTTATAAATTTGTTTCTGAGATCAGAATAGGTCATTTTTCTTGAATTAATTTTGAAGATGTTGCTTCTATGCCCACTGAGATGTTGATTGTTTCTCTTCAAACTGTGGGGGAGAAAAAAGCACAATTCAAGAAAGTCATGAGCTGCCTCATATTCATAACTTCTTCTTCCCTGTTTTCTCTGCTCATGTAACAGCCCTGCTAGCTTTGAACAGACCTCACTGTAGACATAGATTTTCTCCAATGTTTTGAAGGCAGAGCTGTCATTCACGAAGACTCAGGTTTGTAGGTATTCTGCTGGCATGACTAATCATGCAAATAATCCTAGAGGCTTCCATGCTCAAGTGCTCATGTGGCTATTGAAAAGAAATATACAACATCTATGTAGAAACCCATAGAAACAGATCGAATGGGAGACAAAACCCCAACAGAGATTGTCTTTTAGTATTCAGCTCTCTTTTCTCACCTCTGTGTAGAAAACAAAGTGGGGCAGACACGCTAAGGTTACTTGTGGCTCCGGCTGGACCCCTTGTCCTCCCACAAATTTTGCAGAGCTGTAAAATGCTTCTCATGCAAGAGCTGCAGAAGAGCCAGGAGAGCACTTGGCCACCACGAACAGAAGTGGGCTCTTCTTATATAAGGAACAGTTGTATACTTGTTCACTCATGCTTGCTGTACAGCCCAGACATTCTTATTACAAGTACCTCATCCCCTCTTGTAATGTGTTTTACTCTCCTCAAGCGGCAGCTATAACAGGCAAGAGTTAAGTAGCTGGTGTATTTGAATGCACCAGCTTTGCAGTTATGGATGCTGGTTTTATAGGTGGCTGTTCCCTTACACAGTTGAAGATGTTACCAGCTGGCAAGCCAGGGTGTGTGTGCATTGTGTGCGTTGACCACAGGCAGGCAGTTTAAATGGTTTTTTATTCTTGAGATTGCCAAGAAAGCAATATCATGAGACTTGTAACAGCTTTATTGTATTTATGTAGGCACAAATTTGTTTGGCAAAAATATGCCTGTACTAACAAAAATTTGTTTAAATGTACCCGCCAGAGTGCCAGAAATCCACTTAATCTAATGAGAAATTAAATTTTATTTTTATATAGTATGCATGTAGTATGCAGAACGTGTGAAAAGTATTTTTCATGCTTATTCATGGAGTCAAACTCTGTAGATGCTTAAGGGATTGCTTCTAAATGTAAGCAAATTAAAAATGTACTTGAAGACCCAAGTTAAAAATAGTTGACTTGCTGTTTGCCTGCACCAAGGAGTCTATTTTTGTCTTTATTCAGTAGCTTGCACACAGGCAGTTCTGGGGGACGTTATAGGCCTTGTCTGTAGCAATCCAGCCCCTGGATGTGTGTGCTAAATCATTTTGGTGTGCTTAACAGCCCTGTCTAAAGAGTCACATTTCTCTGTGACATACAGATGTTTGTGATCAAGTGAATAGGGATGGAATAAGAAAGCTTAATCTAAACTTTAAGCATGATGTCAGCTTACTCTGGATAGCGATATGATTTCACTGTCACTTTCACAACTGTGCCGAAATTCAGGGAAAGGAGCAAACTTGAAAACTCCTTTAAATACTCGAGTCTCCTTTGTACTTATAGTTTGTAGTGGTTCCCAGCAGTACTGAAAATAAACTCCATCAATAGTCATTTTAAATGGTTTTATCTACAAGCATCAGTTTGAGGTTAAGTTTGATTAATATATCTCTTTAAAAGAAAAGATGTGCTGTGATCTGGAAATACTTATTTAGAATTCATGTGCTCTGCATGCTTTGTTGAATCGAAGCTGTATATGCTGAATGCATTTCTCTTTCATTCTCATATATACTTATTTGAAGTTGTATAAATACTATGTTTAGCCTATGATATAAGTGGGAACAGATTTTATGTATTTGTATGTGTTCAACATATATAGTTATATGAAATCTGTCCATGTAAAGCAGGTATATGCAATGTGAAGACATGACTGATATCTCTTCAGAATACTCTGTTATTTTCCATGTTTACAGAAGGGTTCAGGTTTTGTAATCTGAAAGCAATCTGCACCAGTTAGGAATCTCTGAAATAATTTCTTTGTGTTTTTTGGACGGTCCTTGTTGGGATAAGCTCACTGCTGAATGTCTGGATGATGATCCTAATTGAGCACCCTGCCTGGGTGACCCTTTTGGGATTTCATCCATGTTGCTGCCTTGATATCTGCTTGAATGGTGGGGTTTTTCTCTTTTTTTCATTTTGCTTGCAGGGATTTAGCTGCTTGTCACTAGCTCAGTCTGCCAAGTCAGAAGGTAGTGTTTCTATTTGACTTCTGCAGGCTATATTTTTCAGCCTTCCCAGTCTGTCCGTCGCTCATTCTTTTTGAAGACAGAAAGACCTATCCTAGCAGCCAAATTTTTGAGGCACTAAAGGGCTCTGTCAAGGCACAGCACTCACTCTTTCTGTTTGCCTGGGGCCCGGTCCTGTGCCCTTGAAACAGATGGGAGGTTTGTTTTTGACTTTGGTGCTTGTAGAGTCTATGCTGTGAAAGAGACAGGAGGGTGCAACTTCCCCCCAGCTCACACACACCCACCTTAATTTACCACTGTTTCAATTTACTAGGAATTCCTTGTTATTGCTAGGAATAACAAGGTTGTATGTCCTTCTCTTCTCCATGCACACACACATACACAAACACTTCTGTATTCAATGTTTAGGCTCAATGACTTGTGCAAGAAGAGTGAGCAAGGCTTGCCTCTATTTTTCTCATGTGCCAGGCTGGCTGCCCAGGTGCTTCCATGCATGTTGCCAGCAACCGCAACAATTGCATGTATAGGTAGCTTTCCTCCAAAATAGTATCAGTGATTAATCACATTAGAATATTTGCGCTACAAGATGCAGCTCCTAATACATCTAAATATGAAATGGTTGATTTAAGTCTTTGCAGGTGAAAGAAAACATGGGTTAAATAATTCTTTCCAGGCAACCTGGAAACCATTCCCATCATTTATATATGTAGGCATGTGCATATCTATAATTTGCACAAGAATTGCACTCTAGCACTTAGTAGTAATGTGATTTGATTGCATTCTGGTAGCAGTTGTGATTATTTATTTGATTGCAAGCATTTCTTTTGTCCACAAATAGACATCTCTTCTATGATTGTGTAATGCTCTGAAATAGATTAGGTATATTGCTGCTGTTATGCCAAGATCATCTTCAGCAAAGAGATGCATATCTAAATAGAGTACATCACAGTCATTACCTTAATAAAATGTGACTCATGCACACCAGCACTTTCATTCTTAAAATAGTTCATGAAACTAGTGTATCAGTTTGTTGATGGATAGAATGCAGTGTGGAACACAAATCTGTTGTATAGACAAATATTCTCCAGCATCTTTCTTGAAGCTTTATGCTTAATTTAACATGAGTATGAGTGCTCATTAGTGCATGAGCTCACTAATGAACATTTTAAGCATGCTTGCATGATGTATGTCTTCACCAAGTTTTGACTAGAGCTACAGATGTTCAATTATTGCAAAGTCTATGCTGACTTAACAAAGTTTAGATTCAAAATGAGACTGTTAACTAAATATTCCAGTTTGGTCTGAGGGCAGACAGAAAACCTTACTGCTTCATAGCTAACTCTGATTGTGATGGTCCTGCAGTTATTGAAAAAAACATAGCAACTGATACCACAAATTGCTCTGAAACCAGCATCCAAGCTAAGGTCTCTGAGTAGCAATTTATGACTCAGAAAAACTTTTTTTGTGCTATCCTGAAAAACGTATGCATGCTCTGGGGAAATAAAAGGGAAAGTTGAAACTATACAAGCTGTCAGCCCCACATCACGCTTATCTATGCAGAAGATCATCACCAGGTGAGTCAGAAGGAATCTGGGAAATATTGAATCTGTGGGATGCTATGCTCCATGTTTCAAAGGGTTTTTCTCACTTGCAGGGAAGAAGCAGCAACTTCAGAGGACTTGTAAGGAACATCTGAAAATGTCAAACTCTGACAAAGACATGCCTGCTTTTCTGCACACACTAGGACATTCAGGCATTTAGCGAAGCTAAATTCCTGACAAAATAAAATACTGAAATCTGCCATGTAAATTAGTTCATATGTTTTCTATAACATTCTGAAAATATTTCCATAATACTGATTTTTCAACACATAAAAAGGAACATTCGAAAAGCCCTAATCTCTACAGAGTACTGCATCTTTTTCTCATCATGCTATCTATTCTTTTACAACAACAGTCAAAATTAATCTATAATCCACCTGCTTTCTGACAAGAACAGTTGTCAGTTTTTTAACAGTGATCTGTTTGCACTTTCTTTGTGTGAAAGAGCTTTTGAGAGCTGAGCAGAGGCAGGGAATCTGATTCATAACAGGTGAATAGGAACTCAATTAGATTTTGGTACAGCTGTCCAAAACATTCAGTCTTTCTTGTGAAGGCGGGCCACATACATGGTAACTGCATTCTTCTTTCTTCTCAGCTTTCATGTTTGCCAGTTCACTGTCAAGACTGATGCAGAACAGTTAGTTCTACTGTACTCCTATACTGGAAGATGTATAGCTATGGGAAACATACCAACCCCAGGCAGCAAATACATTCTCCCATTCTTCCACTGGTGAACATTATTTGCCATCAAGCACATTTTCTCAGAACCAGCTGGTAGTTAGATTTTTTCAGTATTAGTTTTTAAAAACAACATTGATGTTTATAGTTATTCATTTCAATAGTTATTTAGAAGCGCAGTGCATTGGTGCTTAAGAATCCAATACTGCATATTCTGGGGACAAACAATTGGTGCAAACTAAACCTTGTGGTTTGTGTAGGTTATCTTACTGGCACACGTTGCTTCCTTCATCCTAGTGTTGGATGGCTCCTTCCACTTTATGCATGAAAGTGAAGCATTTGCAGTTTCTGCTCGCCCCTTTAGGCCTCTTTCTGCGTTACTGCCACCGTCTGGCAGTGGTTTGTAGTTGAGGGAGAATAAGCTGAATAGAGGAGGATTGTGCTGTTGAACGGGTATTGTTTCACAATGTGCTGATGAGTTTTATTTCTGCTGTTGGTGGGAGAATAATAGCAGTATCATATTCTTGCAAGTTTTCAACAAATGCTTTCCTGGAGATGATAGAGATTAACACTGCAGTGCCTGTTGTTTGATCTGCAGTGCTGAAATGGAAAGCTTTACCACAGCTGTTCCAGCCAGCAGTGAGGCAGGGCCCTTGGAGGCCTCCAGCAGGATCCAGTCTCTGTGCATCATTGGCCAAGAGCAAAAGTTTACGAGCGCTGAGCATTTGTTTATTTATGACAGCTGGTTGTTGCCAGTGCTCCCCTTGCAGGTCATGCATGTTTAAGCAGTGAGAACTCCTACCCTCTCCTTTTCTCCTTATCTACGTGTTTTCATGAGCCTTACATGTCATTTGAGACATTTAAACTGATATTTTCTTTTAGATGCATTGATTGTGTTTTCTCAGAAACCTAAAGCACTATGGGCAAGTTGATCCTAAACATACTGGACAAAATCTGTTATCTGATAGCTTATTGAAAGTATCCAAATTCTGATTTACATTAGAGTGTGTTTCTGTAGACAAGTCAGTGGCAAAACTTCCATTGACTTTCAATGACACAACAGCAGTTCCTGAAGCTATTGTTTTTAGTCCAGCATAAATTGCATTGGAAAGCAATTTGGGATATTTCAGTGAATATTCTGAAATAATATTTCTCCCTTGTCATCTGGTAAATTGCATAGCTGAGTTTCAGTATGTGTGCATACTCTAGTAGGCAACGCTTTTGCATTCGATTTTAAACTAAATTCTTTTGCCCTCTTCACACACATTTCAGTATGCATCTTTTTAAAGAGCAATAATGCTTTAATAAAGTAATATTAATGAAATTAGAATTTTCTTTAGTAGGTGCGTGATACCTTCCTATTAACAGTGAGCTGAAGATTATATGAGCTGAAGATTATAGTGGAAATAGATATATGGTGAAATTACTGTGACTGATGATCAACTTGAATCTAAACCAAAACAAAACAAAATTAAGCACAATAAAGTTTATTGAGGGAGTATTTTCCAGATGTTTGTTGTTGACGTTCTAAACTGCCAGGTGACTAATTTCTTTTTTTTTTTTTTCCAAAACCTACAATTAGATAAGAAGAGTAATACCCTTCCAAGAGGTGACTGGATCTTTTGCTGAAGATAAGGCACTGGTATCAAGCTGGTAAATGCATATTTCAAAAGATTCTGAAACTGAATTTAAGTATACTTAAATCTTAACAGAAATATCAACAGCTGAGAACAAAGGCTGATCCTAAACAAACAACAAAGAACAAAATAGCTTTTTCAGGTATTCTTTCCAAACATTTTTGCTGCAAACTTAAAATCTTCTGAATAAGTATGAACATGTGGACATTTGAGTCTCTTTAGTTCATCCATTTTCATGTTAGGAAGTTGCAGGAGAAATAGGGTGAGTAATTTGCAGTTATCTTTGAAAATCTACCTGGTTTTTGCTAAAGGAACGAAATGAACAGGTGTGGTCGGCAGGTCTACTGGCTCTACACCATAAAGTTATTGTAAGCATCTTGATTTTCAGATAATTGATTGCTACAATGCATTGTACTAGTCATGTAGGTTTTTGGTGAGTAACTGGCACTGGACTTGTGACAATCTTCTTCAGTAAGAGTTGCTGTGTCATGGAGGACTTAGTAGGAGATGCAAACCACTTCTTCCCTATGCCTCAGCAATAGTGGATATACCTTCAGTAACACCAGAAATCACAGAAAACAAGAAGGGTACCCTAACACTTCTTCCTGATACATAGAAAAAGCATGCTGTGGCTTGATGGATGCTGTGCAGTTGAATACCTCTGTTCAGCTGGACTGAGTTTTTGTCCAGTTGTGGTAAATGAGGATTTTGTCTCTGGCTTGGAGCCAGATTTTCAATCCTTTAATTTGTTTGGGATTTTCTTTTGGCAGGACAGGATGTTCTGTGAAAATGTCTAAATTTATTGACAAGTTATGAAGGTCAATAGAAACATTCAGTTAGGTTCGTATTCAGAGATGTCTTCAAAAGATGAATAGCAGGGGAGCCAATGGAATAGAAGTGGTCCATTTACAAATGGAAATCAAATTTAAACCTTACTCACATTTTTAACTGTAATTGGCCATGCTTTATGTCTTCCATTCTGACCTCTTTCCATGTGTAATTCCTGTTCCAGGAGGCTAATTTTGTTCTTGCTTCTGAAAATGTTGTCAGACATGGAATGATGAAGAATCTCTTTGCAGGCGCAGGCCAGATCGGTACTTTTGCTCCTGCTGGTGATTCGCAGTAGGGGTTTTGAACGTTAATGCTTCTAATTATATCACATTAGATTTCAAGATTTAAATATGTATGGAAAGCTTTATTAATGGTCTAATTCTGTTTTAGCTGTGCATGCTTTCCAAACTCTGGATCTCAGGAGCCCTCAGATAAAAAAATCTGGCATCATCTTTTAATCTCACTGCTAATGGAAGTTCAGAAAAAGTTTCTTCCATACCTCAGAGTTGCCATTGCTTCTTTAACTGACACTGTAAGATTTACTTATAGTAGACATCTGTAAAACAAAAGATACCGATAAAAGGACAATACTTTTTTTTAAGCTTTATTTTTCAGAGCCGTTTGCTTTTTCTGCATCTCTAAAGAAGTTCATTATTTACATTCATATCGCAGAATAACTGTTGACTGCTGTATTTTGGTACTGATTTCATAAATCCCTTTGAAAATAACCTAACTTTTAGACATTACTGTGGATTCTATAAAGGGTCTCCTGATCATTCTTCAATGTGTGACCACCTTTTGTCTCTTAATTTCTCTCCAAAAATTAACCTGCTATAGTGCTTTAATGGCAACTGAATTTAACATTATGATGTATCTATCTCCACTATTTTTCACCTTCATTGGCAGAAAGGATCATGTTCCCGTTTTAGGGGCACATTTCTTTTCAGATTTTTTTCATATTTTTTCAATGATAAAACACTGAAGCTTTAAACAATTTTTTATTTCCAATATTTATTGCAAAATTTGTGGTACTTTTTTTTCCCAAATGCCATATAATGCTTAGTAACCTGGCTAGCAGATAAGCACAACAACCTATGTAACATACAGAGGACTATGTAGAAGACTGCATGGAAAAATGCTTTAGCTGCCCCACATTATTTAACATATGCTAAACATACACAATTGATACCAGTTTTACTAAATACGATGCATTTCCCAAAACACTGACATGCAGAAGTAGAAGAAACTGATTTAGAGCTTTTCTTTATGCAGAGGAATAATACTGATTGATAACTAGAGCTGATACTATTGTAGGCAGATGTTTGGGGAGCTTAGTTTCTCTTTATATATATATAGAGGACAATTTATCTGTAGCTCAAGGCCAATATTGCACTTTTTCTTTTGCTTATTTCTTTCAGCTTGAAATTTTCAAAATGATTTAAGGTCTATTTGCCTGAAATGTATTCAAGTTTCCTTTCTAATATTTTGTGTTAGGCTTTTGTTCTCTTATAGATCTATAGGTTTGATCTTTTTCTTAAGAATAATGAAATGCCTTAGTTTGTTCTTTGTGCCTCACAGATAATGTCTGCTCTAGTGTAGTACCTTCCATTTCTTTCCTCAAATATAGGTCAGAAAGGCCTTTTGCTTTAGTAAGCTGAAGTCTTCATTGTCCCTGAAAGTGGACAGGCTATGGTGGGTCTTTCAACATCTTTGCAGTTCAGTTCCAAATTGAGAGAAAAAAGGCCAAAGTGTATCCACGCAGTTTTCACACAGAGATCATACTGGAGATGTTGATGAGAAACTCATTTGGTTTGAAGGTGAACAGTATTAGTTTTTACTTTTGTATTGATGCAGTCTTACTTACATGCTGTGTAACAGAAGATTTAAGATCAAATTATTTTAGGAGTCAATATGAAGTCAGGCTTTGTAGAATATGACAGAATCTGTTTATTGGCATGGTATTCTGAAACTCATCTGGAAGAAAGCATAAAGACATTGCAGATTGTTAAGACCAGGAAGAGATTATTGGTAAACATGGCTTTGATCTCTTGGTGGGTTGGTTGCAACAAATATGCATTTTTATACAATCAGCTTCAAGTCATAGCTTTTGAAACAAGGACTATACCCTTGACAGAAAAGCAGGATTTGCAGTAGTCTGGCAACAGCATCTATGGAAAGAAATTACAGGTTGTGAACACTGTCAAAAAGCTAGAGCCTGCTCTGGTGCAGGAACTAGAAGGATATGATTTTGAAAATCTGCTGTCATCTTGAGGCTCCTTATGAATAAACATCATGGAGTTTCATCTTTCACATATATAGTTTTTGTATGAATACCAGAAAACTAGACAATAGGAGAGATTTCAGAGAAGAGCTAGAAACCCAGCTGGAAACAAGAGTTACAAGGTGTTTAGTCTAGTATCTTTACTACAACAAGCTAAAGATGATACAATCACTTTCTATTAGAGGGAGATATAACTTGAAGATTTAAAAGTGAGACTTTTTACACTGTCTGATTCTCCACCGATTATTATACACCCTGAGATCTCTCAGACAAAGCCTAGGGACTGTCTGTGCAAGTCTTAAGACTAGATGCTGTTTGCTACTGTAGGGAGAAAATTCATGCACCAAAGCTTGATTAGAGTTCAAGCTGGCCAGCACTGTAAAGGACAACAAAAAGGGCTTTTTAAAATTTGTTAATAGCAGAAGGAGTATCAGGGGTAACATTCGTCCATTGCCTGATGAGGCTTATTGCCTCACAAACAGGGGCATAGACAAAACAGAGATGCATGCCTTCTTTGCCTGTGTCTTCAGTGGCCAATGATGGGCTCTGGGACAGACAGAGCCCGGTGTTGGAAGACTGTCACTGGAGGGATGATATATTCCCCGCTGACTTAGAACTTGTTCAAGACTGCTGCTTCAGCTGGATGCACATAAATCTAAGGGGCCTGATGGGTTTCATTGTAGGATACTGAAAAAGCTGGCTGACGCCATTCAGGACCTCACTCCATTATTTCTCAATGGTCTTATGACAGAAAATACTTGAAAAGAATGTAAGTGTTCAAGGCACAGGAGAACAGACAGGAAGTTCCTGGGAGAAAAAGAAAACCCACTGTGCACCAGTGTTGCTGAGCTGTTACAGCCAGATAGCTGGGGGCTCAGCATATGCCATTGCACTTTACTGCACTGCAACTTCCCCCTGTTCTCCTGGACAGGTCAGTTAGTACAGTTTAGAAGAGGGGAACTAACAGCATTGCTTTAATTTGTCTTTCCAAAGTGCTTGGCTATAATGTCAAGGAACATTATACTGACATAAATTGTGGCAGGAAAAAGGTTCTGAACTAGGCTCTGACTGCACTACCTGAGAATTTACTCAGTTGCAAGTCAGCTTCATGCTGGACAAAGCATCATAGTGCTGCCAGGATAGCTAAAGTAGCAGGGAGGAACATCCATCTGTAATTGTGAGCACCAGAGAGTCTAAGTCTAGGAATTTACGTATCCTTGTGGTACTGATTTTCCTTCTTGATCTGCAGTGGTGTCAGCTGGTCATTTCCAGGAATCTCCACCTTCACCTCCCCTGAGCAGCTCTCTTGCTTTACTATGCCTCAGTGAATTTGCCCTGTTTTTCTGTTGTGCTGGGTAGCACCTGGGGAATGGTTTCACTTATATCTGAAAAGTAACTGAGCCGCTAACACTGGCTGTTCTCTTTGCTGAGTGACTTGATTTTTATAGTGAAACTTGCTGGAACATCCACAGATGAGCACCTTTGGCAATATCATATGGGCACTAGCCCTATATGGCTGACCCTTAAAGAAAGGGGTCTAATTACTTTTGACAGGGCTTATAAATCAAAATGGTGTGTGTTCCAACGGAAAATACAAGCATGACTGTCTGTGGTAAAGTGGCAAAACAAGAAACACTCCTGATTTTTAGATAAGCAAACCAGGTATGCTAGAATCCCACAGCTAAATGAACAAAATCTATCAGAGTCTTTTTTTGGGAAGACGTCTCATGCTTTAATTGTCTTGATGATTAGTCCTATTCAGGGGAATGAGTCAAAAGCATCCCACTTGAGTGGGAAATTAATGAAGAAAACAGATAGGAAAAAGAGGCTTCCTACAAATTTTTCCTTTACAATGGTTTGTTCATGGTCAGCACCACTGCTGCAGCCTTGAAATACATTTTTTTAGCAGCAATATAGAGAAGTCTTTTGAATTTTATTTCTCCTCAGATCATTACTTTTCTCTTGGTAACTTTTCAGCTCTGTAAATCTGAGTTCTTTAATGTTGTCTGTCCAAGAAATGTGTTGTGTCATCTAGGCCTTAATAGCAGTAATAGCAAAAGTATGGTTTGTAAATAATAAAGAGGTGATAGATCAGGCCTGCCTCAGCTCTGGGGTATCTTTTGACCACCAGTCACTCTAACGAAGATACTCCTACGCTGTCAGACTCTTAATTCCTTAGCTTTTAAACACCATCAGCATCTTCCATGGCAACTAGGTTTTTCTGCTGCAAATACCTATAGATGACTAACACATTGTTAATTTATATAATTCCCCTGCTGTAACTATCTTAATATGGTGTTTTAATACAACCTATTTTCGCCTCTTGTTTGGTTCTAGTAATTTGCTCTTTTTTGAAATTTGATTACAATGTAGCAGAATACCATAAACAGCAATGGCTAGATCTTTTCCTCAGCAGTTGCTGCATCCCTGTGGGCATTCCTCTTAAGATTTTTTGCTTAGTTTGGAGCCATTTCTATCCAGGCTGTAATTCATAGCTTGTTGGTTAAATGTACAACTCAATGTCACTTAGTTAATGAAAAGCAAACTGCTGGCGAGCAAATGTCCCCGCATTTTCCAGAGAAGCCTTTGAAGTATACAATAAGAGGGAAGAAAATTATTTTTTTATCATGTTGTAAGACTGTCCTAAAAATGAGAAATGTCTACATATGAAAGACAAGTTATTACAGTTACAGTCAATAGCACTTCTGATAACGTGATAACTGTTTTTTTTATAGGACCAAAGAAGATTTCTTGGGAACTCAGGAGTAATAAACTGCTTTCAACACTGCTCTTAACAGCATACATCTTTATCATAAAGCAAACTGTGAATAACACTGATCTACAGAGTGTGGAATAATTTTCTGTCACATTAGTATTTGCTTACTGCAAAATACTTGACTAGACTTTGGACAACGATGTTATATTGTTAAGATGCTGCACAGGGGAGGAATTTCACAGACACCTGTATGAATAACTCTTCTTCACTAGCTTTCATCTCTAACATGCTGGGACTGAGACACACAATTTTTGCTAATCCTTTCAGAAAAGAAGATGAATGCATAATGATGGTAACATTTTAAATCACTGCATCAAAATCTGAGCACCTGCCCAAGCCCTGAAAGTGTATAAGAAGGAGGGAGAGCCCAACTTAGGTCTCTTTTCTGGAAAAGCTACATGAACAGACCAGAGCTTCTAGCACTGTGCTTGCAGACACATTTCCTGGTCTCCCTGTCGTCTATGATGATGGCTGTTAAACCACGTGACACACTTTGTGTTGGGTTTCATGCTGAAGACACTACTCATAAGCTTCCTTAGGCAAATGCAGTTCCTCTATTTGACAAGTCTCAATCACAGATGTTCAAAGACTGTGAGTTAGTCCTTAGGAAGAAAAATTCGATTTTCTGACTCAGTAAAAAAATACGTATTTGTAGCCCTCTTCTACTTTTGAACTCCCCTATACTATGTTTTCATGATTGTTTTAAAGATATTTTCATTAAAAGAGAAGCTGAGATTCTAGTGTGATCCCATAAACACAACACTTGATGCATTTGAGCAAACTAAAATTTGTGGAACTCACAGTAAGGCAGAGAGGTGTCAAAACTGATTCTGTGTTTAGGAGACTCCAAAAGACAAGAAGGGAGAGGTGATATTTCTGCTAAGATTAGGGCATTATTTCTGCTGATAAAAGCTGCTGCCTCTGTACAGTTAAAAGGAATAAACACCATGAACCACAACCCTATTTCACTCTAGATATTTGGCCTATCACTTCAGGAGTAAATGATTTAAAGAAAATATTAAATGTGATGACTTAGGGTACTTTGGTAAGTTGGCTAAAGCTTTCTTTGTGTAAACAATGCTGTGAGAGAATAGATCTCAGCCATGGACTGCATGATCCATCTATAAGCAGTGAATTTCCATATCTTTGCTTTCAAGAGTCTGGTTTTAGCTTTTTGATATTTTTTCTTTAAAGTAAAGGGAAGAACTTGGGTTCTTATTAAGCTAAGCTAACAAAATGATGCCTCATCTCTCTTCATGGTTTGTGGTTATAAGAAATGCTTTATTATTTGATTAACAATGACAATAATGACTACAGTAACAACAACCACTGCCTTTTTTTGTTCTTTTATATATAACTGGATGGTATCTACTTCAGTCTATCAGACTCGGATATAAAAGTTCTTTTTAAAAAGAGAAATCTGAATAACAAGCTTGAATTTGAACTGTATTTTAACCTTACAATTTATATCATCCTTACTATGTGTTTTGGCACACCATCTAAAGTGTCTGTTGGAATAAGTCCTGTTCTCTGATTTAAAAAAACCCCACCCAAACACAACTTATTACATTTACTTGTCCTAAGATGCTGCAAAACTTTGATCCACTTATTTCAAAATTACCAGAAGTGCGTTGCTTTGCCAGTTATGTTGTGCCAGGCAAAGCAGTGGGCTCTTTGCTGTGGTCCAACTAAATACTTAAATACTTGTTCCATGTTGTCAGCTTGGATACAGAAATGTAAGCACGCATTTAAATGCTCTATTGAATCATAGCACAGTGCTCTGCAGGATCGGTCTCAAATACACAAGTACGTTCTGCAGAGGCCATTAGCATCACACAGAGGGTACATATGCACAGGCAGCTGTGTGAAGCTGTCAGCTTTGGCTTTGGAAAGGCATGTATAAAAATTGACATATTTGCCTGCAATAACTGAGCGACAGTTGTTTATTAGACAGCTATGATTACTCTGAGCTGGAAGAGAAACAATGACTCTGAAGTCAATGGCAAAACTTGTCTAAGACAGCATTTTACCTGAAGTGTCTTAAGCAGTCTGCTCCAGCTTGCTTTATACCCTTCTCACTTCAAGCTCTGTCTTCAATGAGGAATTAGTAAGAAGCTTTTATGGGATCACTTTGAAATTTCTCCTTGTGCAGCAAAAGTTATGTCTATTTTTTAGGCAAATAAATAATTCACTGGGAATGATTAATTTATTGACTTCCTCCTCCTATTTTCTTTTGTATGTATACCTCAAATTTCCAGCAATGACTACCTGTGAATTGAATGAGAGACCCTCTGAGTTTAAGTATTGTGTATTCAGTAGGTAACATTTTGACATCATAGCTAAAATATTTTGTGCAAGACACTGCTTTTACTATTTTGACTTCACTCAATTTCTATTCTTTCACATAGTAGACGATTTCACATTAGACTAGTCTGTAATCACAGCGTCAGTCCCACAATTGCTAAATATATTAGTGTGCCCAGTGTGAAAATCTGGGTCAACTATGTCATGCTTATATTGTAGTGAAAACATCACCCCCCACCCCCCAATGAATACCAACTACTAAAGTCCTGCTGAAAATAATTTTCAATTAATCTGTGAAGTTAAATATACCTATGTAATTTTATTTATGCTGTGCTTCCATTTCCATTAAATATTCACAAGACTGAAATTCACTGTAAGTATTAGCAGCAGTAAAACCAATCATTCTGGTATCAGGGAAAGCAATCACAAAAGATAAACAAGCAGTTTTCAAAGTAATTCCTTTTCAGTTGAGTGAAAGGCTCAAGACCAAAAAGGCTTTGTTTAATGTAGTCTTTCTCAGTCTGTGGGTCTGAGAGAGTGTTTTCTACAGATGGTTTGAGAGCATGTGGCCACATTAGAATACACTCCAGTTAAATTCACAGGTTCCTCATCTGCTAGGGCTAGTTTCAGCATTTTTCTGGCACAGAATTCTTCAGCTGGCAAGAGAAATTAAACTGACAATAAACAAAGAGTGGAGTTAATTGCTGCCTGCTGCTTCCAAAGTCCTATGTGAAAGAGAAGTTAACATACAAGCAGCCTTTCACTAGCAAAGATTCATTTCTCTTGTTTGATAGGAGCATAAAGGGAAAAGAACCTTGCTTTATACCAATCATAGGAGAGGTAGATGTCTGTTGACTTGGAATACTTTTTCCCTGCAGACATCTTTGGATACTAATATGGATGCTACGCATCTAACCACTGTTCCTGCATAAAGGTCAGAGTTGGATTAATTGTGTTGCTATCCAGGTGTTTCTCTGGAAGCACCAAAGTTCAATCCTAACTGGCTGCTATCCTAACCTGCTTCCCTTCTTTAAATGTAGCCTGTTGCTTCTCAAAGCTCCAGACAACTGAGTAGAGATGGCATTGATGGACTGGACTTGGTATTGAACAGGAAGTCTCTAGAAAAGAAAACAAAAGCCTCTGTTGCTATTTGGCAGCTTCTGCTAAAAAGAGCAGGAGAACAGAGTGATGCACACAAAGCATATTTATAATAAATGCACAACTTGCCTCTGCAGCTTCAGCTAAGGAAGGGGGTGATTGAGTGAAGAGCTCTGTGGGGATACTCGGGAAGAGTTTGGCTTTCCCTATTGCCCTGCTCATAGAGGGACAAGGAGTGCTTCAAGTTGTTATCAGTGATGCAAATCAAACCATACCTGATATGGCACCTAGATAGGGAGGCTCATGTGACTGTGCTAGAATAGGACTTTTGTCTGACTTTCTCGCTCAGTTTAACTCTCATTTCCAGCAGTCCCTTTCTGTGTTTTGTGAGCTGAGGAAGAAGGGAAGATGAGCAGGCACATATTCATGTTTCTACCTGGACAAAGGAAACTGTGATTGGTTCCACTGTGCCTCTGAAGACAAGGGAAGGATCTTCACCATAGCCCCAACAACTAGCTCCAAGACAGGGTTATATTTGGTCTGCTGCAGGCTGTGAAGCAGACAGACACAGGTATGCAGGAAGAGCTACTCTCTCTTGCCCTTTATTATATTTAATCTCCTCTAAGGTGTGGGTCTCACCCAATAAGCCAGTGGGAAGCAGCTTTTTTTTAAAAAAAACCCTTTGCTTACACCACAGCCAAGTTCTTCAGAAAATGGAAAAAAAGCAATGTGCTATGCCTTCCAATAAGATGAGGGATAGGAAACTACCACATGTATTGGAAGTTCCTGCTGTTGCACAGCCTAGGCATTGCTTCTTTAACATTCACTGGCAAGAACATTGTTATTCCCTTCAGTCATCCCTTGCTTGTTCTTTTCTGACAGCAGATAGGAAGCAGGACACAGAAGACACTCCGAAAAACAGTAATTACATCCTTATCTTTGCTTAATCTTGATTTTTCTGCACCTTCTTTCATAATGGTTGATTGGTTGTGCTATACCAAGCAGATGCTTTAAGAAAATCTATTTATGGGGATGCAATGCAGCTGGAAGCAGTTTGCAGTGGCAAATAAAAGGACTGCTTTCACTAAGATGCGCAAACAGGCCCAAGGTCACTGTAGTTGGATAGAAGATATTTTCAATTAGTGAGCCAGATCACTGTGCTAGCCCAGCCAGATTCACAGAACTACAGAGTAGTTCAGGTTGGAAGGGACCTCTGAAGGTCATCTGGTCCAAACCCCCTGCTCAAGCAAGTCCACCTAAAGCCACTTGCATAGGACTATGTCCAGACTGCTTTTGTGTATCTTCAAGGATGGAGACCTCACAACCTGACCAGGCAATCTGTGCTCAGCCACTCTCACAGTAAAGATGTGTTTCTTGGTGTTCAGAAAGAACATCCTGTGCTTCAATTTGAATTCCCAAATTAAGGGTTTGTTTCTTGGAATAATCCTGCTGGCCAAAATTTACCTGTAAGTGTAAGCACAAGTGTTTTGATATACTTGCATGAGCAGGAAGAGTTGGTATCTTTTCTCTTTTGTTGAAAGAGAATTTGAAAGAATAATCTGTCATGAGAGAGGCAGGCAGGATGAGAGGGGCCATATAGGCTTGATAGGGAAAGAATTGCTTTTTTCTATGGTCCAGTTCATAACAACTCCAGGCTGACTGACATTCATCTGATTCCTGTCAACTACATACCATGAGTGCTCCCGTTGGCATGAAACTCCCATTTTATGATCAGTTTCCTTCCTCCCCTCCCAGAGATGCATGTTTTGTTTGCATGCAATTTTGGTATGCCATATTTTCCTCCTGCCCGTCTTAGAATAATATGAAGGATATGTGCCACATTCTAGAAGGGGAGAGCACAGGCTTCATGACTATAGAATCCATACCTCCTTCTTAACTTATGCAAAATCTAGGGAAACTTTGCATGAGGGCAACACATCCAATTTATCTGTAGAAATGCCAACCAGAATCCCTCTCAACTGATATTACTTGATGCAGGACAATAGCAAAAAGAAGTCTTCCACAGGGCAAATTTACAAAACTTCGAGGTGCAACACCAACTTTGAGCAAGCAAAACCTGTGGCAGTCTGCAATGTTTTCAGGATTTTTAGGGTTACCATGTCAGGGGGAGCATACAACAGGCAAAGGCATATGTGTACATCCTTTGCAGACTGGTGCAGACTTGCTGATCATAAAGGTCACCAAAGGAAACTTCCTCATGATTTCTAATTCAAAGATACAGTCCCTGAAATAGTGGATAACAAGAATTAAATGACCCATTACAGTGTCCTTTCTGTCTCTGCTTCCCACCTGGCCACTGTTTAGAACAAAAATGGTGAAATTTCTCATGCATGCTGTGGCCAGATGTGCTTGACCTGGACTGAGAGAGTATTTGGAACTGGACTAATTTTTTCACTAGCATGAAACTGAAGCTAATATAAAGTTTATATGAGGACTTAAACCACCACTGAACTTGAATGTTTTTGTTAAATATGGGCTGACTTTCATCTTTGTCATATACTAATTGCAGAATCACCAATTACATTTTCAAAATAATGAGCCCAGGCATATAATTTGTCTCTAGATTTTAAACATTTTAAATCAGGTTAGATCTCCATTTTGGTTGAGGAGTTCCTTTCAGAAAGCACCAGAAACTGTATCGATAAACAGGTTTCCTAGAGAAAAGAATAATAAAAGAGGATGTCACTTTTATTTTTCAGATCTGCCTGAAAAAATAACATATCATATAATGGCATAAATCAATAACCTAAATTCTTAACCCTTTAATCAACCAGAGATTTATTGTTTCATGGGTGAAAAACCAGGTTGCTTCCCTTTGCTGAGAAACATCTTATGCTTACAACATATTATGCTTACAACATATTAGAGTAAGTTCAATGTGCAGCTGGGTTATTTTTTTGTTAGAGAGTGGATTGTAAATGTGGACACATTTCACTGGATCCTGGGAACATAAAGATGCCTGCAAGAGCATCTTTTTGGTATTGCTGCAAACACAAAAGTTTCTTTTACCTGTGAAGCAGGATTCTGGGAAGGAGTGGCTTCTTTGTGTCAGCAAAACCATGTTTTTCTCCATTCTTCTTCTGCTGAAGAACATACAGAAAGTCAAGAGGGGAGTATGTTATAATGACAAAGTGGCCATGGAGGCTTCTCTTTTCAGTGCTTGCAGCAGCAGCTGTTATTGCCTTTCTGAAAGACAAAATCTGTTATACAGCAGCCAATTACATTGAAATGCTGTTGTCCTAAATTGGTTTGCGCAGCTAGGCAAAGGCTAAATTGGTGAAAAGGAAAGGGAATGAGAGGGTTATAGCTCCTCCTTTATTTATGCTGCCTCTTTTGTATGAAGACAGGGATAACAAGGCTAACTGACATTTGTACCACTGGCAGTAATTACTCAGATGAGTGGGGCAGTTAGCACCCTGCAAGGACAAGCTCTGTGTTCATGCATCACACCTGGGCACTGACCAAAACTCTCTGAGTACAAACTGTTTCCTCACAAAGGGTGTGATATTTCCCACTCATACAATTTGGCAACCTTGCTGGGATTTCTTCTGAGTGCAATGAAGGCTAATAAGGGAAGAAGCAGCTCTGTTTCTCAGAAAGCAGCAGAAAGTAAGCCTATGTAGCCTCACAGCTGTCCTCCCCATCACATGTGATGCAGCTGGCAGTGATGCCCCTGATACCATTTTGCAGCTGTGTCTGACACGCTGGCCTTCCCTTGCTGAAATATAAAGAAGGTGCCATGCTGTTGTGAAGGCACTGATGCTGCAGTGATAACTGATGTTTCATGCTTGGAGGCCTTTTTCTGTGTAAGGGGGCCTGAACACCCACTGGCAGAGAAAAATACTTTGGATGAAAGTAGTAATGAAAGGCCCTCTTTTGTGAGCTGTGCCAGATAATAGTGAGAAGGTCCCAGAGGACTGGAGGTTGGCCAGTGCGACACCTCTCTATTAAAAGAGCAGGAAGGAGGACCCCAGAAATTACAGGCCTGTCAGCCTGGCCTCAGTGCTGCGGAAGATCATGGAGCAGATCATCCTGAGTGTGATCACACAGCACATGTGGGAAAATGGGGGGATCAGTCCCAGTCAGCACGAGTTATGAAGGGCAGGTCCTGCTTGACCAACCTGATCTCCTTCTTCAAAAGGGTGACCTGCCTGGTCGATGAGAGAAAGGCTGGGGACATTGTCTCTGTAGAGTTTAGCAAAGCATTTGACACTGTCTGTCACAGCATTCTCCTGGAGAAATTGGCTGCTCATGAGCTGGTTAGGTCATCCCGTGAATCCTGTGTTCAGTTCTGGGCCCCTCACTGCAAGAGAGACATCAAGTTGCTGGAGCGGGTCCAGAGAAGGGCAACGAAGCTGGTGAAGGGCCTGAAGTGTTCCTTATGAGGAATGGCTGAGGGAACTGGGGGTGTTTAGTCAGGAGAAGAGAAGGCTCAGGGAGAACCTTATCACTCTCTACAGCTACCTGAGAGGAGGATGGAGAAAGGATGTGACTGGTCTCTTCTCCCAAGTAAACAAGTAGTAGGACCCAGCTGTAAGAAGTAACGGCTTCAAGCACACCAAGGGAGGTTTAGCTATTAAGAAAAATTTCTTCATCGAAAGGGTGCTCAGGCATTAGAACAGGCTACCCAGGGAAGTGGTGGAGTCACCATGCCTGGAAGTGTTCAAAAATCATGTAGATGAGGCTTTCAGTGACATCGTTTAGTGGTGGACTTGGCAGTCCCGGGGTAACAATTGGACTTGATGATCTTAAAGTTCTCCTCCAACCTACTTGATTCTATGACTTCATGATTCTATAATAATATTTTTTCCATTCTCACATCTGTTAGTCATAACTCTGTGACACTACTGCAAAATGAGAAATAGTCAGGGTAGGTATAACTTTTTTGAGGTAACTTTGTTTTGAACCTTCTAAAATTGAACTGCTTTCTGTAATCTCTCTCTTAGCATGATGGCTTTCTGAAACTCTTAGAAAAGAATGTGATTTTTGTGTGTGTTTGCCTGTTTTAATAATGACAGTTCTTTTGGATGCCTCAGTTACCTGTTTTCTGTTACATGGTGATCAAACAATTCCTGGGCAAAATCTAGAAATTTGGATGCAGGAAACATAGAACATCCTACTGATGGCACTATTTTTGTTCTCAGTTTCAATCCATGTTCATCATACTGCTTCTGCATGTCCCAAACAAGATTTGGATCATGTTGGATTAGGTCTTTACAGATACACAGTACCTGCCAGTACACTCTTAGTGGTCTGAGTAATCCCAAAAAACTGATGGAAATGAGGGAAAACTGATTTAACTATCTATAAAGACAGGACGAGAAGCAGAAGCTACTATCATGTCATCTGAATTTTATGTGGCATCCTTAATTGATGAGGCACCTTAGTGCATCTGAACTGCTCACATATTAAGGTGATGTGTTCCATCTCCTAAAGAGCCTGATGGGTCTTGTTTTAAATTAAACGAGTATTATTTTATATAAAGATTATAATGGTATTATTTTAAGGAAAGGAAAATGTGTTGAGAGAGGAAAGCATAGCTTCTTTTTCCTCTTTATTGATCTCAGAGTGGGTGAGCTGCATATAGTATTGCACAGAGCTTTGGCAATACAGTTTGGAATATGACACCAATAAAGTGCTTTTCTGGGTGTATACTTTTGAAACAAGCTATTCAATGATGATCATATCCCCCCATGTTTTTGAGCTCATGAAGCCACTTACATAAATTTCACCCAGCAGGTACATACTGCTTAATAGCTGAATTAATTTCTATTCTCAATTTTAGCAGTGCTTTATTTTCATACTACTTCTCAAAAGCAGCATGCCAGCAAAACTTCTCAAAGAAAAAAGCATAAGTATAAAATAGTTAAATAGTTAAATGATAAAAATAGTTACCTTTGAAAGCAACAGCTGATCATCATTTATTGGAACTGTCAAACGAGGTGCATGCTTCCTGCCTCAACTGCTTTATTGCTGCTGCTGTCAGTCAGCCTTTATAGAGGGACAAATTTTTTGGCATTGCGGTACCTGTCTGAACTTTCTGAACCTTAGACTATTGCACCATGGTATTCTTTGCAGCTGAATATGTTTCACAGCCTTTCCATAACCTGTGAAATATATGGGTATCTATATAAGGATCCTCTAGCCAAGTATTAAAGGAAAACATTTTTATTGTAAGTAGAAAATGAAAAATAAACCACTGTTTTTACCTTAACTGCTTTTCTGTAGCGAAAACATAGGTTGAAAGGTCTTCTGGTTTCATTCTGAAATTGTCTGAAGTTTTTGTTATCAGTCTTGAAAATACAGCCACTTCACTAGGGCTGAAGGTTATTCATACATGCGAGGGGGCTGAATTAAAGCTAATAGACATGTTTTATTCTTGTGTTACTCTGCTTCTGAGTGCTTGATTTTTCAGGCTTAATGCTCTTTAAATGTAGGAGGTTGATGGTGATACATGCAAGATGAGCAGTCTATGGTTCTTAAATCAGCGTCCTTTTCCCTAGATCCAGAGGTGTTGTATATATTTCAGTTGATATTTTCTTCATCACTTATCAAAAAGTAATATTTCAATTCCAACACTTTATCTATATTTGCATTGGTGAAATAGCAACAGGAGGATACTTGGGCCTAAAGTAGGCATTTTTAACAAGAAAATTTAGTTGGTGCCATGTTGCTGTGTGGTACAGTGGCAAATCAAATAAAGCCTGCAGAAATAATTTATGCTTTGGGTGAAAAAAATGGTGACCTGAACCCTGCAGCTAGCTCTCCCAAACAAAAGTGTACTTATTATAAGACCAAAATAAGAAAATAATTCCAGCACAGTGCTGAAAGCTCATGTGTGTGTGTCAGACTTGCTGAGAGTTGTGCGCTTTGAGAAGGATTGAAGAAAACAGCCTGAGCTTGCCAAAGCACTCCTCATGAGTTTTTGCTGGGTAACCTCACCAGTGACAGGGATAGCTTCTTGTTTTGGCAGCTCTGTCCACCTGTTATAACTGGCCTGCATACTGCTAAGGTCATGACTTTCAGAGTTAGACAGCTTATGGTTGAGAAAAAGCCTTGAGAAAAAAAAGTGAGTGATATTATCCTTTTGAATTAGAGCTTGGTTAGTGATGTAGCTAGCAAAAAAGGCAAGTTGATTCTGGAGCTTGAAAGAAAATCGTGTTCTGGAGATTATGGTTTGTGTCACGTGTGATGAATTAGTGAAGGCAAAAGCTAGTCTCTATAAACTTCGCTGAGGACTCTCACAGTATGTGACTACTGTTAATCCAAAGGGATCTGAAAAAATCTGCGTAGCCTTAAAGGCATGGCAATAGTTTATCTTAGAAAGTATAACAAGTGCCATGAATTGCCTCATTCCTTAAATGTATTGATGGCCTTGAACAGCCTTCTGGAGAAAGGGGCATGAGCATCTGGCTGAAGATTCTTTCTTACGCTGTTTGAAACTTCAAGAAAAACTCTACAATGCTTTAGTTTCAAGATGGACATGAAAGAAAATGTTACTTAATCATATATGGAATACTGATCCACTGTCTTCTGAAATACCATGCCATTTGATACCTATTACAAAAATCATGGTGATGCTTAGATTTTTCGGCCTTGTAAGAGCAAAAACGATCAAGATAGCCCCTACAAGAGACGATGCTTAAAAGTATGATTATTCAGTTCTGGTAATGAAGCAGTACCTGACTTTAGTCCCATATTTATGCAGTAATGTCAAGGTCATTTCAGTTGCCTCATTATAAAACAGGTCTAAGTGAGACCTTCTGAGACCACTGATTACTTTAAACTAGGGAAGTTATTATGGAAACTGGGCAAATTCTCCATACCCAACATTGTAATAAAGAACATTGAGATGGAGATAATGCTAATGGCAATAAATTAGGATCAGACAAAAGAAAACACAGCTTCATGAGGCACATCGTAAAAATGGGAAATTTATTGCCTGGTGATAATCAGGTCAAATACTGTTTCTGGAATAAAAAAAAAAACCCTACAGAAAGATTTTATAAGTACCAATAATGTTTTATGTGAGCTAAAACAAGATAACAATCTCCTTCTTCATGCTGGCTAAGGCCAGAATTGCACTTCTCACGCATGGTGCTAAAGAACAGAAATCTGTGCTACGATATTGACTTTTCTTAGTGACCTTTATAGGCAAAAAAAAAAGTTGGGCATTTGCTGGCTAATTGTTCCATTACTATATTTTTAAAAGATGGTAGTTATAGCCCCTATAATTCTTTGTGACATACTTACCAATAATATGTTTGTGCAGGGCTGGTACTACAAGCAAGGAACTCGCCTGTGCTACCTTCACAGTCCTAGATGTCTGGTAGGACTGCCCACGTACAGAAGTGGACGGAGATGCTGGGATATTTGTTCTGAGAAGTAGTTCTGGAAACTATTTGGTTACACTGCAGATAGTTGGACTTCTGTCCCACTCACCTGCTGAACTGTGGCCCTGATCCCTCTGAAAGAGCAGAAATTCGACTGCAAGGTGACTACTAGTGTCATGGGAATGTAGACTTCTAAGCTCCCTCCCCTTATACAGCTCTTCTAGTGCAGGCATCCTTCTCTTACACTTGAGCCACTCGTGTTGACAACTACCCTTGTTCCTTCATCTATAAATAACCCCAACAATCTAGGTATTGCAACATGGAGGTTAATCCTCTCTTTTTTCAAAGTTATGCTCATTCATGATCAAAGAATAGTTTGGGTTTGAAGGAGTCATTAAACATCATCTAGTCCACTGTCCTGCATCAAGCAGGAACATCTTCAATTCAGGTTCCTCAGAGCACTGTTCAACTTTATATGTTTCCAGGGATGGAGAATTTACCACCTCTCTGGGCAACCTGTTCAGTGTTTCACCACCCTCATTGTAAAAAATTTCTGCCTTACATCTAGTCTGAATTTCTGCTGTTTTAGTTTAAAGCCATTAACCTTTGTCCTACCATTACAGGTGCTCGTAAAAAGCCTGTCTCTATCTTTCTTATAAGCCCTCTTTAATATTGAAAAGCAGCAATAAGCTCTCCCTAGAGCCTTCTTTTCTCCAGGCTATGTAACCCCGACTTTCTCATCCTATCTTCACACAAAAAACACCCCAGCCCTCTGATCATCTTCATGGCCTCCTCTGGACTTGCTCTAACAGGTCCATGTCTTTCCTGTGCTGAAGACCCCAGAGCTGGATGCAGTACTCCAGATGGCATCTCACGAGAGCAGAATAGAGGGGTAGAATCACCTCCCTCAGCCTGCTGGCCACACTTTTGTGATGGAGCCCAGGATACAGCTGGCATTCTGGGTTGCAAGCTCACACTGCTGGGTCATGTCCAACTTATCATCCACCAGCAGCCCCAAGTCCTTCTGAGCAGGGCTGTTGTCAATCCCTTCATCCCCCAGCCTATGTTGGTAGACTCATATGTTCCAACCCACATGCAGGAACGTGCATTTGACCTTGTTGAAATTCATGAGGTTCACATGGGCCTACTTCTCAAGCTTGTCTATGTCCCTGTGGGTGGCATTCTGTCCCTCAGGCATGTCAACCATGCCAGTCAACTTGGTATTGTCTGTAGATTTGCTGAAGGTGCAATGTATAATGCTTATTTCTATGGTGACTGGCTGAGAAACACGAATTTTTGTGTCACCATCTAGTGGAAAGGGACCTATTCACTTCCTTTTCTTCTTCCAGCTCCTTTTCACTGTAGAGTGAGGTCCCCTTTACTGAGTTCTGTCCACTGGGTGATAGAAATATAGACTGGGTGTGAGTAACAACCCAGTGAGACTGGTTGGTAGGAACTGAACCAGAATCACTGTTGCATCCCGATTGCATACTGATCTCATCCCATGACAGAAGGTTGCCTTGTGGTTGCAAAAAATAAAATCATTTTGCAGTCTGACTGGCAGAACCAGAACAGCCCTCTCTGGACTGGTGTTTGAGCACACATCAGGTGCATGTCAATTTCAAGGCAGCTTTGCTGCTACAGCTTTAAAACAGAGCAATTTTTTTTCTGCCTACAAACATAATCTGGATGATGCTAAGGCAGAGCGCATTCTTATCCATGCCACCATTTTACACTGATTCAAGCTGAAGGTCTGCTAAAAAACAACCCAAAGATCTTCAGGCTGACCTGATCTGTCCATGGAGTCCTCAGTAGGCAAAAGCACAGAGAGGAATGGAGTGGCCTGCATGACTTACGTTTGATCTTGACTCCCTGGCAGGAGCAATGAGATACTCATTTGTAGTGCAGGCCTGAGCCCACCTTAAGGATCATCTGTGAAACATGTTGCTTGTTCCTGCAAACAGGAGCAGCCCAAGCTGTTCCTACATCCCCAGACTGGATCCAAGGGTTGGCGTGCCAGTTCAAGGTTTTTCAGATGCAGGCAGAGGCAGAATTAAGACTCAGTGCCTAAGCTAGCAACAAAATTAAATATTAAGAAGCCAGCAAATGTGAATTTTAGCTCTGCCTGTAGGATAATAGTACTACCAAACTGGCTAAGCTGTCAGCCAGTCTTGCAAATGATGGCCAAATTACTGAGCAAGGCTGGAAGATAGTTCTATAGCTTAGAAGTATCAAGTTAATGTAAAACTGAGCTATGCTTTTGGTCTATATATAATCACAATATGCTTTGATACCCTGTCCTGAAATTAGCTTTTTAAAATTTAGATTAAAGTTTTAAAGCAGATCTCATAAGGTTCACTTTCATATGCACATTTCTGACTTTTTTTCTCACAATTAATATTTAATACCAGAACTGTCAATGAAGCTTTTTTCTTTCCTGTTTTTCCTAGCAGCATATTTCATCATGATACACAGGCTTTCTATATATGCATAGGCTGTCAACAAAGTGTTGGTAGTACTGGAATAATACAAGCCTTGAGAAGAGTTAGGTTTAACACTTGAAACAAAAAACCCTCCCCCACTGAAGAGGAGATCTTATTCTGAGGAGAGTAAACAACTTAGTATTTAGCCTGCAGGTGCATCCCAGATGTGTGTCAATGCACACAAAAACATCCCTGTGCCAGGGAGAGATTTCTTTTTATGTCTGTTGTATTGCACAGAAGTGAAAGAAATAGTGAGGGGTGATGTGATAAAAGCAAGCCGAGGAAGAGCAGGAGCAGAGACAGGAATGGGTATGTTGCATCTACCTGACTGATGACAGGTGGCTGGTTACTGTAGGTGTCACAGGGAGCTGAGTGGCAAAGAGAGGTATGAAGCTGGAAAAACTGGTGCCTTTGATTTTGGTAGGGTTTTCTGTCAAGCATGAGCAACTGCAGGTGAGGAAGTACAAAGCTACAGAATCAGGAGGAGATAAAAAAGGCTGGGCTGCTTGGCCAGGGAGAAGAGCAGAGTCTGAGCCTGGGCTTGGAAAACAGGAGAGCCTGCTGGAGCAGGTCTGAGAGGAGAAGAGACATAGAGGAGGGATGAGTGTCTAAGGACAGCCAGAGGACACCCACAGCCAGGGAAGCAGAAGGATAAGCTGCAGGAAGGGGTTTGGGATCAGAGTAAGGGTGAGACTGCAGGGGAATTGCGGCCAGAAACTAAGAGATGGCATTTCTTGCAAAGAGAAATTAAAATCATACACGAGGCATCTAGCAATGCGAAATGCAGACCACATGCTTTTCAAAATGTTTTGCAGGAAGAAAGAGCTAGATGTGGCTGAGGTGTTCACACTGTCATAATAAGCCTTTTTCTGGTCTTTGTGAAAATATTTTCCCCATGTTTTTACGTATTTACAAAATCATTGATTAGCTTCAATCACTGTCATGGTTTAAGCCCAGTCAGTCACACAGCCTCTATCTCACTCCTCCCGCTTCCTCCCTGCCCTGCTCCCAGTGGGATGGGGAGGAGAATCAAAAGAATGTAACTCCCATGGGTTGAGATAGGAACAATCCAGTAACTAAGGTATAACACAAACTGCTGCTGCTACCACCAATAATGACAATGATAAAGGAAATAACAAGGGAAGAGAATACAACCGCTCATCACTCACCAACCGATACCGAGTCCGACCGAGCAGTGATCTAGCCCTTACAGGTGACTGCCCCCAGTTTATATAGTGGGCATAATGTGCTGTGGTATGGAATACCTCTTTGGCTAGGTTGGCTCAGGTGTTCTGTCTGTGCTTCCTCCCAGCTTCCCCTCCTCCCTGGCAGAGCATGAGGCTCAGAAAGTCCTTGGTCAGAGTAAACATTACTGA
>WYDI02029830.1:0-12535 GCA_009867235.2 Psittacus erithacus
ATTGCTTGTGCCGGGCTGTACCATCCCTCCAACAGATATCAGGGTGGTTGAAGTCCCCCATGAGAACAAGGGCCTGCAAGCCTGAGGCTGTTCCTATCTGCCTATAGAGTGCTTCACCCACAGGATTCTCTTGATCAGGCGGTCTGTAACAGATCCCCACAATAATGTCTCCTGTCGCTGTTCTCCCTTTAGCCCTGACCCACAAACTCTCTTATTGACTGATCACCTGCCCCCAGACAGAGCTCCATACTCTCCAGCCTATCCCTAACATAAATGGCAACTCCCCTTCCCCGCCTGCTGGGCCTGTCTTTTTTAAAGAGCCTGTAACCTTCCATTCCAACACTCCAGTCATAAGAGCCATCCCACCATGTTTCTGTGATGCCTCTTATATCATACCCCCGTAGCTGTGTACACATCTCTAATTCCTCTTGTTTGTTCCCCATGCTACGGGCGCTTGTATAGAGGCATCTGAGCCGAGCTCCAAATGAAGCTGGCTTATTGGCTGGAGCGGCTGGAATATCTCTACATTTCACCAAGCATTTATGGTAGGTGCTGGCAACTGACTGGGTGTCCTGGGATGGAATGATGCCTCCCTCCTCCAACACATCTAGTTTAAAGCATCCTTGACCAGCCTGGCAAGCCTCCTACCAGAACTGCTCTTTCCCTTCTTTGTGTCAGACCAGCTCCACCAGCCCCCAGTAGACCTGGCCTACTAAATTGAGTCCGAAGCAAGAAGGGTGAAGAAAGAAGGGTTCTAGTGTTTGGTACTTACTGACATTAATCCTTTTTCCAATTGCTCTAATATTCAAGAAGTTAATTTCTTTATGTTCAGATTGGATTTAAAACTCAAAACACTATGGTTTGTGACCATGAAATATAATCTAAATATTAACTGCAACTCTATCTGAATTCTGTTAGCAAATATCTAGAGGTCGTAGTAAATTCCACTAGCCGTTAAACTTAACTTCTGTCAAAGCTGACTACCTTTTTAAGAAATAAATTTTATCCAATAAAGCCCTTGGGTTTTTTTCCTCTTTTATTTGCATGGCAACCACAGACTACTTTGCTTTGTAGATGCACTCAGAATTTACTGCAGCAGCAAGTTGGAGAGAAAAATGTTTGTGAGCAAGAATTGGAAATTGCAGGCATTTTTATTGTAAATAGTTTGAGAAGTTGGTTAAAATCAAGTAGAATGAATAACATATAATTTGATGGACAATAAAATACCATCACATGCTGCAGCTGTCTTTAAGGGACATAAAATGTAATTCATTCATACTGTAATCATGCTGCAGAAGTTTGCAATCTGCACCTTATGGATCACAATTACCTTTAATAGTTTTTTGTAATAATTGTAGCTGAGTATATCTCCAATAAAGTTATGGTCTGTTCACCTTGTATTGTCTTTTTGATTTTGTTTCTTAGTTCCTCTTAATCTTTCCATAAATCTTCTAGAATTTACAAAAAATTACTTTTCAGTCTCAGTCTAAAAAAAAATATAATTTGTGAAAACCTTATTTCTTGACCTTGTTTGAGGACAAGTCTGCTTGTCTCCTTCCTGTGATGAATGAACTGTCTTCATAGCTATGTGAAGACTCTTAAGGGACACTCAGGTTAAAAATGATGGTGTACGTGCTACAATTGGATCTCTGTGTTGACCCTCATACCTGCAAAATTTCTGTTGGAGCTGGGAGGCCCCTGAGCACAAGGATTCAGTAACACAGGTTTACATAATTCAGCACGTTTTAAGAATAGCATGTTAGTATTAGCTAATAGTCTCAACATTAATAACATTGACTTTAATTATTTTTCCCATTTGTTTTCCATTAGTATTTCACTTACCCTGAATACTGAAAGCATGTTCGTATGGTGTTCTGACTGGCACACCAGTGTCATGTCTGTGTTTTATGGAGACCAGAAAGACCTGCCAGTCTGTTTTGAAAACTTCCCAGTGCAGCAGTCACTTTCTTGGCATCTGCAATGGGCAACATTCAACTGTATGTTTTCTCTTAGATTCCAGGGAAAAGCCCGCTGAACTGCTGATAGGCATGGTTGTGCCTTCTTCCGGGACTTGGAGGGGGGTTGAATCACCTAAGTCTTTCAGTGGTCTCAGTTTGTTCCTTGTCTTAGCTGAGAATCCTCAGGAACCTTGTGGATCTTCCGCAGCTTTCCAGCAATTTTTTTCTTTCCCCAACTAGGTTCTACCCTGGTGCTGATGGCACTGGTAGGTAAAGCCCTTTAAGCTCCATGCGTAGGCTAGTAACCTGTGGTAGGGGAAGACAATACAGCCCCCACCTGCCAAGTTCTAGGAAGAGGATCAAATAAGATGCCTTTATCTTCCTGGTCATTGTGGAAGAGTGACATGGGAGATGGCCATTTAAACCTGCATCTCAAATTACTACCACATTACTACCCAGCTAGGGATGAAGCCTCCAGAATTCTCCAGACAATCAAATAAATAATAAAGGTTCTGCTTCAAAGGCAGGTGACAGTATTTTTTTGCCATTATGAGAGCATCACCTACTTAATGCAGAATTTGAGTATAGCTTATTAGCAATGGTGTTGAAACAGCTTAACATAAGGATCCCATTAGGTTTTTAAGTTTGAGCTACTCAGAATGCAGCTGTGATTCTTCCTCTCCCCTCTCCAGAAGCAACATCAGGATTTATTTTAAAAGGGGAATAATTAACTGTAGTAAATCTTATACCATCAAGACCCAAATTTTCAGGGTAGTTACTATTTGTCATTCTGATAAACCTCGAGGGCCACTCTGTAGGAATTGGAAAGAGACTACCTTCATGTCCATCTGAAGAAGAGTTTACAGGTACTGGTTTCTCATCTCCTGAATAAATGTGTTTCACAATTGCATCAATAGAGCTAAGATATGTATTTAGTTAGCTGCTGTTCTTAAATGAAACCATACAGAAAAAGGAATTTGAGTGAAAACTGAGGGGAATAAGTTTTTTAATATTCTTGCCTGAAAAGAGGTAGTAACAAAGCTAATCATTACTTAGTCCAGAAACACAGAGGAGCAGATTTGGTGCTTGGCTGGTCTTCCCTTAACACTTCTGCTGGATTCCAGGTGCAGGATCTGTTCCTTAGAGGAAATCTTCATGTCAGTGTACACAGGCAGTACTGACATGTAAGTGGGTTTTATTTTTCTCATAGCTGTGATTATGTCCTTCCTTATTGTAGAACGTGAACAATGCTTCCATTTTGGTCTGTAAAATAACCAAGGACCTTCCATGTTTTAGGAAAACAGTATCATTTACTCTGCAGTTTAACCACCTCCAGTTACTTGGCTTATACTCTTTATTTATATATATATATATACATATTTTATTGGAAGCCTCATGCTAACTCTTAAATTGAAGTAATTTTCTTCTGTTAACTTGAAAATTTCCTGTAGTTTTAAGTTCCTGTCCACCTCCCACTGAAGTCACTGGGAAGACATCCACTTGGGCTCTGTAATTTCTGTACATTTGAAGTTAACGTGAAAGTCCTTCAGACAGTAAGTGTAAATTCCAGATGTCAAGCAAAACTTGAGAAACACAGTAATGCGCAAAGGCAGCTTCTTTTGCTTCTGTTTTTTCAGGCTCTTAAGAAAAAAGGGTGGCACACTCACCAGCTACCTGCTTTGGAGATAGCCACCTACTGCGATGAATACCCAGCTGCTTGCTCCATTGTTTATTCTGGGGGCAGTTCTTGCCACATGGGCAAGATGTAGAAGGGAGGAGGCCGGGCTGTCTGTCTTAGCTTTTAATAACATCTATGATGCTTCAGGTAACTTAAGGTGTGCACTTTGCAGGCAGCTGCATCTGGGCTAACTGCCACCCATTTCTTCTGCCTTCAGTGGAGCCACATCAGCAGGTATAGGGCACTGGTTTTCAGAGAATCACAGAATGGTTTGGGTTGGAAAGGACCTGAAAGCTCATCCAGTTCCAACCCCCCTGCTATGGGCAAGGACACCTTCCGCTAGACCCGATTGCTTAAACTCCTGTCCTGCCTGGCCTTAAACACTTCCAGGGATGTGGCAGAGTGGCAGTGTCTCATGATCCTCATAGTAAGGAACTCCCTAATGTCTAATCCAAATCCACCCTCTCAGTTTAAAGCCATTCCCTCTTGTTCTATCATTTTCAGAAAATTCCTGTCTAGCTTCCTTGTAGGCCCCTGTTAGGTACTCGAAGGCTGCTCTAAGGTCTCTGCAGATCGACAAAGGTGATAAGCAGCACCAGTCCCAATACTGACCCAGGAGGAACACTGCTTCTCACTGGTGTCCACTTGGACTTCAAGTTGCTGACAACAACTGTTTGAGTGTGAGCATCAAGCCAGTTCCTTATCCACTGAGTGCTCCATCCATCAAACCCATTTTTCTCCAATTTAGAGACAAGGATGCAAGCCAAGACAGTGTCAAGTGCTTTGCAAAAGTTCAAGTAGATGATGTCAGTTGCTCTTCCCTTATCCATCAACACTGCAACCCCATTGTAGAAGGCTGCAAAATTTGTTAGGCACAATTTGCCCTTAGTAAAAACATGTTGGCTGTCACAAATCACCTTGTTATTTTCCATATACTTTAACATAGTTTCCAGAAGGATCTGCTCGGACAACATCTCTCTGTTCCTCCACGGCATTCCATGTGTCTTTGCTTCCACCCTCTGTAGGCTTCCATTTTGTGTTTGAGTTTGTTCAGGAGCTCCTTTTTCATCCATACAGGCATTTTTTCACAAGTTCCTCTCTGTTGAGATACATTGCTTCTGAGCTTGGAGAAGGTGATCCTTGAATATTAACCAGCTTTCTTGGGCCTCCCTTCCCTCCAGGGCTTTATATCCTGGAACTCTACCAAGCAGATCCCTGAAGAGGCCAAAATCTGCTCTCCTGAACTCTGGGGTACTGAGCTTGCTGTGTGCTGCCCTAAAGATCTGTAACTCCATCATTTCATGGTTACTGCAGCCAAGGTTGCCCTTGAGCTTCATATTCCACACCAGCCCCTCCTTGGTGGTGAGAACAGGGTCCAGTATAGCCTCTCTCCTCTCTTACCACTTGGAGAATGAAGTTACTATCAACACATTCCAGGAACTTTCTGCATTGCTTATGCCCTGCTCTGTTGTCCCTCCAACAGATACTGGGATGGTTGAGGTCACCTCTTGCCAAGGTGAAGATGAATCTCTGCTCTTTACTGCCACTTGGCCTGAAGCAGGTGTATGTGTGAGTATGGACTGTTGCAGCTGTTCCAGCTTTGTAATACAGTTTGCAAATTTCACTTGCCTAACTTTGAAGCTCTGAGCTTCATAAGGGGACTGAAGGAGCACCAGTTCAGTCCTCAACTATGAGTTTCTTTAAGCACATAGTTTTCACAGAAGTATGTGAGCGGCACTTTGGTATTAATTTTAGGGTAAGGTTTTTAACTTTATTTTATAAATGAGAATCCAAGTAACGTAGAGAAGCAGTGCTATGGCTGTACGAGTTGCTTATTTCATAACTACCAGCATTAGCACAACCATCAATGAACACAGGTAGCATTAAGCAAACACATCTCTTTCCATGTTCTTATATCACAGCTGCCTATGCCAGTCAGTTTTTGTTTTCACGTACTCACTCTCCAGTCACCTGAATTTAGGCAAGACCCTGGTGTCAGAATGAAACCCTTCCTGAATTCAGTAGAGCCTCAATATCTTAATAGCTAAGATCTGGTCTATTTTCACACATCTATAGCAATTAATAGTATTTTACAGCATCAATTTTAAGTTAAGAAATTATTGCTTTCAGGGCGATTCTAGCTGGAATAGCAAGGCATTATATTCCTGCCAGCAGCACTCATCACCTTCCTCCCAGCTTTACATAGTACATGTACTCCAGGCAAAAGAGACCTCATTATACAAACAAGCATGGCACAGGCAGCTGTACTCCCTGTCTGGACAACCAGCTGCTGTTCAGGGCCATGCCAGCACAAAGCTTGCTTAAAACAAGGGAAAAGTTCCAGGACTCTGCCTCAACAATAGTGTTGAAGTCGCTGGTGGTGGATGGGAAGGGACCGAGGAAAGATGTAGTAACCATTTTTCCTGGACTAGATGCCTTTTCTAAGCTTTAAAAAGTCGGCCTTTCTGTGGAATCCATGAGTTAGAACGGTTCCTGCACTGAGCACCGCCTGCCATGGAGGGCTGAATTCCCAAGGAATGCTGCTGTTCCCAGCAGGTAATGCAAGACAGAGGACAATTCAAAGCCTCCTGACCCACCTTGTAGAGCTGAATCAAGCACACATACTTGTGCCTGTGCATTTCAAGGGTACTCCTTATTTTACTTGGTTGCTTATTTTAGTTACTTGGAAGCCACTAAATTAGTTTAAAACAACCACGCAGCAATCTCTGTAGAAAGTTTCTTGTAAAATGATGTTGGTTTATTGGCAGTTTAGCTAAGGTGAAGGTTTGCTTAGTGCATCAGCTAAAAATATTGCAATACTGTCTATGGCACATGGGCTGAAGGAACAGTGTATGTGCCCTAAAAATGAGTGCATCGCCTATGCTGGATATATAGCAGCTGCTTTTACATGGGATATAGTGCATTGATGTGTGTCAGGAAATCCCAGAATGTGCAATGGCTCAGGTAAGGAGTGATGGGGGACCTGCATAAACTCCTGAGATGTATCAACAAATAGTGAAAGCTGTACAATGGAAATATTTCTGAAGAAATGCCAGGATTCAGAGGAAAGGGAACAGACCTGGGCAACTTGGCTCATAAATCAGCTCCCCAGAAGGAGGTAACCATTATAGAGGAGGTCTGGGTGGTGATGGAAACAGAGCCAAAGCTTGCTTATTCCAGCCTAAAGTTTTAAGATGACAGTGGGACACGAAGGGGGAATTGGGAAGAAGAGGCCAGCTGAAGTAAGGCCTTGCATGAAGCGGATGTTGAGCTTGGCCACTGGGTATTGCAGAAGTCACTTAACAGTTTTTGCCACTTCCATCAAACTTTAAGCCTCAAGTATCCCTGAACTTAGTCTTCTGAAGTCTAGAACAAGTCCTGTGAAGTTTGTGACTATAGACATCACCCCTGAGAAAACTCCATGTTTTAACTTCAATAGTGAAAGCTCTGACTTGCATCCTAAGCAGGCTTGTCGTGAGAAGAGCTGTCTCTGTCCACTGTGCCAACAGTAGAAGTACAGTTTCTGTGCCAGCCCTGCCATGGATATCAGGCATGTTAGGGTTGTGTTTGATAGGTGGGAAATTGGTTTTGCTGTTAGATATAAGACTAGTTCTGGCCTTCTGGTGTCACTCAGTGATTTTTCATCTTGTCATGATTGCTCACATTGAAAGCTGCTCTTGTTTGTCCTGCACACTGGCATGGTCTTCTCTCTGTTTTAAAAAAGCATCTCTGCCCTGAGCCTTCACTAATATAATATGTCCCAAATTAAAGAGAAGCAATTGCAGCTTAGGGTTTTGGTTCTCTGGTTGAAGTCTGATAGGTAGGAATAAGCCCATTGATGGCAATTTTCAGGGGACAGCTTTAAGCATTTAACTGATTTCGTTGTAAAGCTAAATCCAACCTAAAGTTCAGAAGCTGATTCTTCGCTCTCATCAAAGAGGTTCTAAGAAGATCCTGAGTAAGGCCAGGCTGGAGAGATTTGGAGCTGACATGAAGCCACAGGAGACTACTTTGGCAATTATGGCAACTATGAAGAAACAGATGAAGCTGTGATTGCAGTCAGCTGAGGACCACAAACATCTTTCAGTGGTGTAGGTAAGAGAAGTCTTCGGTAGCCAAGTTCTAACTGGGTCAATGGCTTAGCCATAAATCCCTGTACCTGCCTGAATTTTCCTAATATTGCATTGGTTTTGGACAATTCCACACAGTCTCCCACTGCAGAGGCCTCTGGTCAGTGGGCTCCCGTTGTCCCATGGCTCCCTTGAAGGGCAGCTGGGGTTATCTTTGGGGAATCTGGGCAATGAAGCGTGATGTTACTAGATACAGAGACTTTAAGCCTCAACTTCAAGTCGACTGCCTTGACTCCCTTGGCAGCCAGGAGCTCATCCCTTTCCCTGACCCACTGCCTGAGAGTTGGAGCTGAAGCTTGGCCCTACAGAACTGCTTGGCCCTACAGGACTGCTCACCAATGAGGGCTACCACAAAAATACCCCAAATCAGCGCATGTTCTGCCACAGCTGCCTACACTCCTCCCTCACCTGCAACTGGGGTTATGCCTTTTATATGATGCTCCTGAGACTTTGGCATAATTTTCTCGGCTCCCCGTCCCCAACCATCTCTCTTGACTGTCAGTGTTTATAACCTCTGTGCACAATTACCCTGCCCCCCTAACAGCTTGCTCCGCCTCAGAGGCAGCTGTATTTCCACAGCGAATGAAGCAATTCCTATATGTATGATTTTCAAGTGCTTTGGGACCCTCTGGGAGAGTAGGTGTTATTGTACAAGTACAAGATATTATTAAAACAGGAATCTGTGTAATGGGTGATAAATTTTGATACTGTATGTTTAATATAATATGACGGTTGTAAATCCAGTGAATTACCATAGGTATTTGCTGTGCAGTGTGTTTATGAATTGTTTGGGCAGGTGTTTTTCAAGTCTCATTTTTTCACACAAAATATGAGTTATAGGACAGTTTAATAATGTTCCTTAGTAGACTCCAATACACCACAATTAGCTGCAGAAATGTTATCACTTGATAACTGAGCTTGCTGGCTGATTAAATTCATGTGCGAGAAGATAAATGAAAAAAGCAGCACAGAGAAAAGAGTTCTGCAGAAGTGAACTTTTAGATCTGTCTTTGATCTCTTACAAGCAAATATCTTTTAAAGCTGCAGAAATTCATAGGTTTTGTATTGTCCATCTGTATATTGCATGTGCTTCCATATAGGTTAGAAGCAGTTTATTTTGATTGCAATCATGAAATGGTTCTCTTAAAGTTTATATTCAATAGTTATAGTATTAGTACTTATTGATGTGAAGGGATACCGACATTGCACATGTTATTTGAATCAAACCTTGTTGGATAGTTTTTAAATCAGATCCAAAATAATGTAATTCAGGATTACATAGGGTCAGATGTTCTTATTTTTATTTTTTACTGACTTCCACATAAAAAAGACTTATAAGACCTTGAAAAAAAATTGTTTTCCTTTTCTGAAGAAGAAAGAAGTGCTGTATTTCACTCTTCCATCTGCTTTTGTACTACGAGGAGAACCTTATACTGGGCTGACGTTACACCAAGAGGCACAGCAGTAAACTATCTAGAGAGAGGGCTCGGTAGAGAATTTAAAGCTCTGCATCTGAGCGACACATCTTCTCCATCACTGCAGGATTTGTGAGTGTTAATTGGTCTGTCATTAGTTTTATTAAAACCTATTTCCAGTGTTCTTTTGGCTGTGGATCCCTTTGATTTTCATGTAGATGTTTGCAGCTCCAAGGGGTTTGCCGTGACTTACGCACCTCTGTAGCTGTTGCTGGCATCTTCCACACGAGCGAGACTCAGGTCTGGTTTCCTGAGAAGCTGCACACCGATCACTCCAGCTGACATCCACGGTGGCTGAAGGTGCTGGGCATCACCACCCGCCTCTCCAAGCACCATCCTACTGTGCCTCGTGCCTTCCTTGAGTGCCTGGGAGCTCAGCACCCCTGGGATCAGGCCCATCATTGAGTGTGGCTGGATCTCACTAGTGCAATGCTACAAGCTGGTAGCTCAGATGGAGGTTTACTTAAGCATTTTCTTTCCCCTTGACTGGTGTAAGGAAGGAGTCTGCAGCCTGGCCCCCTCCCCACACCATGCCTCGTGTATGTGTAAAAGCTGCCCTTGGCTCCAGATGATATGTTTGCATTTCATAATTAATGCTGAACTTGACTTGAGGCAGATACGAAAGGACGATTTTTTAAACAGATGTTGCAGGTCACTTGTAAGTTATTTGTCAAATAAGTTTCAGAGCGCAAGCCGCTGCTTTCGCCATTGTAACCAAAGGCGTATGCTGTTCAGCAGCAGTAATTACAAAGCCAGGGCAACGCAGGGAAAATTCATCTTATTTAAAAGTGTTTTAGTGTCACCAAACAGCTTGCTATGCCATTAGGCAAGTTTTGCTGGACACGTTCAAGTTGAGGGTTTTAATTTGTTTGAAGTATTCTCTAAAACAGAATTATGTTGGAGTTTACATAAAATGAGAGAATGACATGAAAAGTTTTAACTTAAGCAGCAAAATATAAAGGCTAATCTTATTTAAAGGTAATATGTGTGTCTTGATTGAGTGCCCAGATACGCTCAACTGGGACATTTTAGTGGAATCGGTTCTAAGCTGTTACACTGAGTTATACAGAGTAGGTTTTCCTGAGCTCACATTGCCAGACCTGAAATACTCTTGTGGCTGCATTTAATAAAGAAACGAAAGTCTTGGGTAAGGGGATATGATTTTTTATGACAGAAGGAATGCAAATAACTTTTAGTCTCATTGCCTAGACCGGGTTTGGTCTGATTTGATGGAGTTTAATAATGACTTATAACCTGTGCTGACAATGTGCAGACCCGCACAACGTCATTTAACTCATTTATTCTGCTTGCTGTAAAAACAAAGAGATGGCAAATAAATATATGGAAAGTTCATTGTTTGTCAGAGGGCCCAAGCCAAAAGTTTTCAGTGACCTTTTAAAATATGGTCCCAGGCTAGTACTAAAATGTCTGTCACTCAGCGCACACACTTGCACAATTTGGCCTTTTAACCCGTGCATCTTGTTTTTCTCTCTTTCAACTGGTTGTATGAATTTCAAATCAGCTGCAGCTATTTAAGTTTTTGCATTGGAGGATTACTGTAAATTGCAGTCTGACAATTACAATGTACAGCGCACAGGAGAGTTATTAATGGATAGGCCTACTGATGGCCTTTCAGCGCTGACGAGGGCCTGGTGTTCCTCACCCGTAATTAGATCCAGTGGTTGGGGTCTGCACGGATGAGGCAGAGAAGGGGGCTGGCTGTGGAGTGCCGCTTTATCAGAGGAAGATATCAATTGAACAGAGATAGTTACTATCGGCAATGTCTAAATCTCTAATTCACCTTCTTCTTAATGACTTGTATTGGCTTAAGAAGCTAAGTTATTTGACAGCACAGAGCTCAGCTGACAAAGCCGCGCAGGTGGTTTTAATAGAGGATTTCTGTTGCTTGAGATTTCACTAAAGACGGAGCAACAGTTCAACAGACACAACAGAGGCCAGTAAAAACCCCGGTTTGCTGTGCTGCTCTGCTCTGCTCTGCTCACAAGGATACCAGCGGGGCCCGAGCTGCAGCAAACCACCACTCCCATTTAAGCGGCACTTTTTTCCTTTGCAAACCCTGCACAAAGGTTTTTTCTGAGCTTTCAGTATTTATTTTAAGGAATGAATCTTGTGTGGGCATAAATTCTTTTTGACAAATGAAAACCCTTTTGGGGGGACTTCTTTAGTGCCCTATGAAAAACATTTTCCAGAACATAATGTTCCTGAAAAATGATATGTACTTTTTAGGGTGAAGGGAGAGACCAATGCCCAGGAAGAACCAGTAAGCTTTGTAAAAGTTTTAGACAATATTATTTACCACTGATAAACCCAGAAAATAAACTGACTGCAGGCCAAGTGCTTAGATTAGACATGGCATCATGAACCAGAATTTCAGCTTTTTAATGAAGTAACCCAAGGAGCAACAGTCCTTTGCTTAGATTATCATAGTGTAAATCCAATAAGAGATGGGCATCTAATTCTCCAAGGTGCTGCTGATCCAGCCCTGATCCTTTTCAGAAGGATTACAACCACCTGCTGGGAAGTTTTCCATGCAATAAAGCCTGTAGCCAATCTGATGTTCACAGTATGTCCCTGAGGTTCTTTATTATTATTCAGATTATGTATACCCATGGCAAATATAGGTTTGAGTCTGTTAAGGCTTTTTGTCAGGGTAAACATTTGTGCAAAATCTTGTTCCAATCTCTTAACACATATTGAAGTAAAATCTAATTGAGCAGATCACTGGCATAGGCAGAACATTCTTCTTGTTGTTCTTGAGGGACTGCTCAACAGAAAAACAGGTCCATGAGACTTTGCCTTTTAGCCTTGAGTGGAAACATATTTATCAATACAAAGAGCACTTTTTTAAGCCATCCTAAAATTATCAAAACTGATGGATCTGTCTTCTTGTTTCACTACCAAGTTTGTGACCTCACTCCCGGTACTACTTCTGGCTTTGTGTCATAGTTTCTACTTATGAGCACTAATTTACCATTTGTACTTAAACTGAACTTGCAACCCATATCTGTTGCAAGTTGCATTGAACTTGCAACCCTAGGAGGCTTTGCAGCTTCTAGGTCAGGGACACTGTGTACCTGTAGCATGCTGTTTCTCAAGATCTCAAAGTGCCTTCAGAACTTGCTAATTATGAGCTAAAGCTCTGACTTTTGTCCTTGTCAGAGGAGAAAACAAAGGCAGAGTGAAAAAAGTAACTCTCTGTCCTGGGTTCAGCAGTAGCAGTCATTTTTCTCCTTCTTTGTAGCTGGTGCAGTGCTGTGGTTTTGATTTTGGTCT
>WYDI02029832.1:0-26379 GCA_009867235.2 Psittacus erithacus
TCCCCTGATCATCCTCGTGGCCTCCTCCGGACTTGTTCCAACAGTTCCATGTCCTTTTTATGTTGAGGACACCAGAACTGCACACAATACTGCAAGTAAGGTATCAGGAGAGCAGAGCAGAGGGGCAGGATCACCTCCTTTGACCTGCTGGTCACGCTCCTTTTGATGCAGCCCAGGACACAGTTGGCTTTCTGGGCTGCGAGTGCACACTGAAGCCGGCTTATGTTCATTTTCTCATTGACCAACACCCCCAGGTCCTTCTCTGCATGGCTGCTCTCAATCCCTTCTCTGCCCAACCTGTAGCTGTGCCTGGGATTGCTCCGACCCAGGTGTAGGACCTTGTATAGGTAGTATGCAGGTATTGGTGACTAAGGTCTCTCAATAGTTCATTAAGGATAAAATTATTTGTGTTCTTCAGCCTTACAGGTAGTGAAAATATGAAATTTTCATTCTGAATAAAGCATTATGTATTTATAATATGAAAGAGTTTAGATAATTTTAGAGGGAAAAAAATCTGCTGAAGCAACGTATTCTTTTGAAACAGCCTTTTGTAATAATAACTTATTCTGTAAGAGACTTTTGACTAAGTTTTTAGGTTGTTTTTTGAGCAAAACTAGCACAAAATCATAGCAAAAGCTTTTGGCCAGTAGCTAAACTAGGTCTAAAGCTAATAACGGTGGTGTGCAGTTTCCATCCTCCTATTCTTTTAAATGTAGCCTCATTCAGAAATATCAGTTGTTCTTTGCAGAAAATTTAGGAAACTAAAAATTCTAATAAAAATATTTCTGTGAAACCAATTAATTTATCTGGATTTAAAAAATATATTTGGGTCATATTGCATAAACCTGTATGGAAGATATGCTTAGAATTTTCCCAGCATATTCTGAATGAAATTAAAAGCCTAGGAATTTAGTTCTGTTAATATATAATCCCAGTTACCATGCCATTTTCTGTTTAAAGTTCAGGTGTCTTCATGGCTGTGTTCATGAACTCTTATGGAGTAACTATAGGTTGCAAATATTTGTTCACTTATTGCTGGTTGTTGTCCTTCTTACCTGTAATAAAGTTAAGTAAACAGCTAAAGGCAGCATATGCTTATCGCATCGGCAGGCTGCAAAATGATGAATCAGAGGGAATAATTATTTGGAAAATAAGCTGCTTCAGAGCAAAGAAAACCACCCACCTTGTGTCATCTTAGAAACTTTTAAATATATTAAGAGAATATTGGCTAGGAAAGCCAGACTAAACAAATAAGTGGGATGTTAGCATTTATTTCTACTGTAAAGAGACAGAGTAAAAGGTCACAGAAAAAATTTCATTACTGTAAATCTACCAAAGATGTTGCTTCCCCCGGTGTAGAACAAACTGTTCTGTAAAAGAAGTGTGTTCTCAAATCTCATTTTTTATAGGACTTGTCTCATTACTTTCTGAATTCAGTGGCAATTGTCCTCTTGGTATTAAAGGTGTACAGCTACTTTCCTGCAAGGTACGCTCATCTCTTGCACCTTTGGGATTTTATTCAGCAATTAATCCCTCCACTGATGTTTGAGGAGGTCATACTCTTGTTGGGTTGTCTTAGTGATGGGGTACAAGGCTGGCATGAACGTTAAGTTTGAGAACTGGTGTTGGGGCAGCTACCACAGGAAAGAAGCAATGGGGCAGTGATGGGTAGAAAGTAACAGAAGGAAAAACAAGCAAACAAACCACCAAAATTGTCTCTTCAGGAATATGAAACTTCTTTGGCTTTTCTACTGAAGGTCCACAGGTTTGAATTTAGTTGTTTCTGCCTTATACATTGGTAACTAATGGTCACTTCTTTCTAGTCCTTTTGCTTTCATTTCCTTCCCTTACATTTCATCTTACGTATTTTATGCTGCCTCGTTTCCTTTCTCTTTTCTACTCATTTCATCCCTAGCTAGGGAAGGGGGAAGGAAAAGGGAATAGTGGCTATCTCTAGTAGCATTTCTTCTTGACACTGGATTTATTCATGCGACTCAACTGTACTGCTTCCCTCATGATTAAGACTAAATTTCTTGACCTTCCATGTCGCCATGCAGATTGACTGCTGGCAGAGACCAGTGGAGTTTGCTAGTCCATCCACATCCTGTTTCCAAAAGTCATTTATTAGGTCCCTCCTATCTTTTCTCCAGAGGGTCATTTCTGAGGAAACTTTTTGCTTCCTTCTCTGACACCACAGGATTCCATTAGAGATATCCAGTCTCCAATCTTCACCTGTAAAGAAGCTATTAACTATAAAGATTTTAATCTAGATTTCTGTTCAAAGGCATTCTTCATTTTGGGCCTTCTTCAGGCCTTAAACTACCGTGTTATATGTGTACTGCCTTTCCATTTTTGCCAGATATTCCATAGAAGATCACTAGGAAATATTCCAGTATTCTCCCACACCATGTCATGTTTGGACTCCCTGTCCTTTCCATCAAATGTGTATCATCCTATTCAAATTTGTTGCCCTGTACCCACCACTGTTATCTGTATACCTTTTTTCATAGCAATTTGGTAAGCATCTGTCAGACAAATTACTTCAGTGCTCCCATGTGAGCATGTGTATATCCTAAAGCTATGTGAAAGCAGACAGTCGAGGAGGTCCACATGAAGAATCATCTTGAAATTATTTCTGTGTTTTTCTTTATTCTTCTTCCCACTCAGTTCTCCAGTGAGAGGGGGAAAATACTTCTGAAAAATAGTTTAATTTTTTATGAAGCTGTTGAAAGGTGCAGGAGTTATATTACCTGCTGAGAAAAGAAAGCCCAAGCGCATACATAACATTGTTATTTGAACCTGTTTGCTGTAGCAGGAAAACATGTATTGCATGCATTTAAAAAGTTGTCTTAGCCTCCCAGCACGATCTGAGCTATTCTCACCTGTAACTAAATTTAGCATAACTGCATAGAAACAGAAAGGAAAAAAGCAAATAAACCTTGTATCTTCACTTCCATTAATACTTAATTGTTAACTGTGTAATGTCTTGTGAGATGATATTGGGCAGACATTCTTCTTTATAACAAGTGCTGTGATATTATTAGAGAACAGGAAAAAATCATGGAAAATAATCTGCAAATAAACGTTGACCTCAAAGTAATAAAACCTTCTGAGATTTTTCTTCCTCTTCTAAAACACTTAAGCTGGCCGTCAGCCTCTAACAGGGAGTGTGTCTGGGAAAGTAAATCAATGGTAATGTTTCATAAAAGAAAAGAGGAGCTCAGATGCTCTTTAAAGGTTTTGTCGTTCTGTATTGGTTGTGTTAATGAAGTTCATTCTCTGTAGATGATATAACTGCACATGCTAATGCTTCCTGCATTAGTGAATGAATTCCCTTTTCTCTCATGGCAGAGCAAGTCTCTGGTGAGAAGCTGAATTCATGATGAGATGTAGGTCAATATCTCCCATCTGACTAGGGCAGTCCTCCCACCAGCCTGCGGAGAATGTGGGTGGTAATGAGAAGGGTGCAGGTTTTATCAGAGATTGAAATAAATGAAATGAGCTCTGCTTGGCAGCAAAATTATCGGTAATTTTAGTCTTGCAGACCTGATGTTTAAATGAGTAATAGGAACATCTCTGATAATACAGGAATAAATGGAAAGTGGAGAAGCAAAAAAAGTCATCAGCTTTTCTGCTTCAGCATGTAATTCGTGCTATGCCTGGGAGTGTTTGATAGAAATAAACCTTCCTTTAAGTGAAGATGTCCATTTCCTGACTTGCTTGTGGCCTTCTGGCTCTCCCAGAACTGACAGCTTCAAAAAACAGAAGGGAATATAGTTGAACTGATATCTCTAAGTTGCCTGTTAGGCTGCTGTCAGTAATGGGAAAGGTGATTGCTTGCAGAAGGAAACATCAGGCATTCAACTGTAATTTTATCATGTTTGAGATAATAGCAAGCAAAAAAAGATGTCAATGAGAAACAGAGGTTGTGATTACCCTTCGCAACATCTTCCAGCTCTGAGAGTGGCCTTAAATTGTCTTTCCTTCAAGAACTGATTTGATTTTCATTGTAACAGTAGTTTCTAGACCTGATTCCTACTGAGAGCATAAAGGAAGGGTTTAAGCCTTTCCAAGGGCTGTCTAAATTTGCATAAGTCAGACTTGTGAGAAAACATTTTAAAGGCAAGGAACTTTTAACAGTGATCCCGTCTTAGCAGTGACAGGGTTATTTGTATATGAATAGTTTATTTCCTAGGGCTTTTTAGTGAAATACTTAACATGGATAAATACGCATTTCCATTGCCAGCAAAGAACAGTTAATTCACTGAGCTCTGAAGAGCTATGATGAGATACTGCATAGCATTTACTATATAATAATAGTAACAATAAACCTAATTTACTATTAGAGTGCCTCTCTGCATGTTCAATAACAGGCAATGCCCTCTGGATAACTGATCAGTTGCCTCGCATCCTTTTTAGTGTTGATATGACTTGCCACATCCCAACTGTCAGAGTGTATTTTAATTAGGCTTGATTCCCTTACTTAAAAAGGTCTGAAAAGCTAATTGGCACAGAGGTACTTTGGTCTCCCAGTTGCATGGAAAAATACAATTATGCAGCAGACAGGGGTGAGGGAATACACAGAGTGATGGTGTTTTCCACTGTCATTAAAATATTGGGTAAATCTGGAAAAGTAGGGATCATCACAGCTAGAGATAAGAAGAGGGAGTAGTTAAATTTCTCTCTGACAGGGAGATGGGTTTATATTTCATAAGACAGTCTCAAAAATTCAAAATACCCTGTCTTCAGCAGCTATGATACGCTAGGGTATTTTGGAAACGATTATTGCCAGTGTGCAGCTGGCAATAATACGCTTATTTAAATGTCACATTTAAAAGAATTGATGTATTATCCTTCTTAAATACAAACATTTGGAAAGATATGTGAAGGATTCATGGAAAGCTTTCACTTCTGATGTAAATAATTAATTAGTGGGCATAATTTACTGCTTTCTGTTAGAAAGGGCTTAAAAAAATCCCTTCTACTATTTGCCACTGGAAAGTAACTGCTAGATGAGTGCCTATGCTCTTTTTCCAGTCTTATATCTTCCTATTCATAACCACAGAGAGAACTATTTTTTCATGCACTGCCACTACCATCTAGTGTCATGAAAAATACTAAGCAGGATTTGTATTGTGTATACTGAATTGAAGTGTAGATGGTAAAACATGATGAATGAAATATATGGCTGGTGTAGCACTACTGACTTCAGAGAAATTACACTAGCACACATCTGGCCCAGTGACCTAACAGGTACATCTATTGTCAGGCACCTACTTGTAGCTGTTTACCATTTCAGTATCATACCAGTATAATGGAGAGGTTCTCTTCCATTCCTAGAGAGCTTCCAAACTGATTCTGAAACTAATTGAAAAATTGCTCCTCTGCCTTTCCTCTCAGTTTATGAAGAAATTGAGCCCATCTGGTTTATGTCCCTTTCATAACAGCATCCTCTGTGGGGTTTTAATCTAATCTGCATTCTAGCAAGATGTTTTGAGTTTCTGCTTGCCCTCTTATAAGTAAAAGCATCCTTTTGTTCTGGGGAACACTGTGTTTATTAGATTGCTGTTAAAGAGAAGACTTTAGAAATAGTCTCTCACCATCCCTCTAAAAATTGCTTACCTGATACGTATGTTATTTATGAAACAACTGCACACATTCCACCCCATTAGGCTATGTGAGAACATGTAGCTTAGTATCGTCCACCAGCAGGCTGTTCCTCATTCCGTAGTTCATAAACTAATAGACATTAGGAGGCTTACACAGCAACCTGATTTATGGTTTAAATCCTAACATTGCAGCTGTCAATAAACAATCTTCCTCTCCCCCAAGAAGTAGCCCACGGAAGTGTCAGGTTGTGACAGGGGCTTGCATCTGAAAAGGGAGGGATGTCTGCAGTTATTGACAACAGACCAGAGAAAAGATGCACAGTGAAAAGCTTTGACAGAAGTAAATGACACCTTGTGAATACTTTTTTAGCTTTTTCTCTGACAGAGAAATAGCAATTTTCCTACCGTCACATTTGCTTAATTAGTACAAGCCTACCCCAAATCCATCAGTGTCAAAGGAAAGGTTCTGACTGAATTCAGACATCTTTGGTTCCAGATTTTTAACAGGTCTGTGCTTTCTGCTGTTTGCCTAATTCTCTTCTTCTTACTGCTGCTGGAGGAACACCACAGCTCCTTTATCGTCCTATCGCAAGGTGAATACATGACCTTAGCAAATTCTAGTTGGAAAAAACAAATCCGTAAGTTGTGTCTGGTTGTCATAAAGATTGGCATGAAAATCAGTTATTCCAGGACACATGTTTGAACTTACCATACTCGTCAAAATTTTCACCTGATCCCTTAGAGCTCTGCCTGATCTTCTTTTTTATGCCTTTTATTAAATCAGCACTATTAGATTTGATTATGAAGATGTGTAGAACAAAGAAGAACAAGTGCCTTCACTCACTGGTTTTCAGAGTCTAGATGAGGGGGAGAAGCAGTGTGGGGCACTGAGATGGTCTGTACTTTAGCACAACCAGAAAACAATAAATTCTCCAGAAGTATTAATCAACAAAACCTGATCAATGGCTCCATGTCCATTCTCACCATGCAAAGATCTGGCCAAATGATACAAGCAGGTTAAACAAATCTTGGAGGAAAGCATCTTTTTTTTTTTATCTTCCATCTTTCAAACTCAATACAGCCAATGTGGCAGATAATGTGGGCAAGCCAGTGCTAAGGTTCTGCGCAGAGTCATTATAACAGCAAGCAGACAACTGTGTAGCTGTTCGCCTGAATTTTTTTAAGGTGCATTTTTCTTGAATAAGGATGAAATGTTCATCACAGGGCCATCTCTGTTGTTTTCATTTGACATTTCTCTCTAAGTCATCCTCAATTTCTATGAAGAAATTCAAGACTATTAAATAGACTTCTTGAGGAGGTTATGAGTCAGCTAGAAAGCAGAACGGGGTTTGGCATCTAAAATGCGTGCAGGAACCATGGGCTTGTTGGCTTAAGTAGATTAGCAGGAAAGTAAAACTTTGAGCAGTGCTTAGTGATATCAACAATGACATTTTCAGCCAGTGCCCTAGAAGGACACACGTAGCAGTTCATGCTTCCCAAAGAAGTAGTAGAGACTGTTTGCAAAGCTCAGGAAGACAGCTCTGCATGATTTGAAGTTCATTCATGTTTGATTATTCTTTGCCTCGTAAGTCCAGAAAGCATATTTTTAAAAACAAAGTCAAAAGTGATGGAATAATTGCAGGAAGTGGTTTTAATGCACAGGCAGCTAAGGAAATCTTGAGTTTTAGCACTGTCACTGTATTAAGAGCCTCTTCTTTGACATCCCCAGAATTTCCCAGTCTAATAACTAAAGTGAGCCAGGCAATTAAAGATAATAGGTGAAAGTATCACACAAATATAAAGTAACATTTCTTGCTGAGATAATAGCAGGAATAATTAACTGTGAACGTCAAGTAGCACTGCAGAACTCAATATATTCTAGGTTTTATTCAGAGATATTTTACTTCCATCAGCTGCAGGTCTCAGCTGCGGGAAGTATATAAGTTAGCAGCACTATCTTGAAATGAAGTAGGAAGGTCATAGCAAATGTTAGTTTTAAAATGCACGTCTTTCTTTTTCTTGTGAAAGTTTGTTCCTATTAATATAAAATTGATCTGTGTTCTAGAATAGGCTATTCAAATTAGTGTCTGTTATTCTGCTTTGTTTAAGGAAATGCATTCTTCTACCAGCAGGTTTGAGAAACTTCCCTGGCTGAAGAAGTTATCATTGGAGAAACAAAAATCTGTGCATTCTGACCAATGCACACTTCAAAGGGCAAAATGGTAATGTGAGGACAAATTCTTAGCTATATCTGCATTGCTGAAGCTTATCTGGATATCCAGAAATTTAATTTTCTTTAGGACAGATTTGGTTTTAGCCCTCTACAAAATGAGCCAGAATCAGTAAAGCTGGCTTACATATTTTTGGTAAGCAATAAATTTGTCACAAAAATATCATCCCAAAGAGAGTTCACACTGAGGTCTAATTCAGTAAGTCACTTTGACTGAAAAAATTAACTGGTGGGAAGGGCGAAGAAGAGGACACAGAAAATCCATTCTATGCAGCAGCTAGAATGCTTCCCAGGGTAAGAAGACCCTTCCTGATCTTCAGGGCATTTGAAATTAGTTTCTGGACTTTCTGCTTTTCTGCATTGGGTGCTTTCATAGTCTTCCCTTGACAATTTTTTACCTACTGTGAGCTAACTTGAGATTTACTGGGGCAGTAGCTGTAGCATTTGAGCATTCTTAGTGTCCTAACCACCAGGCTAGACTGTCTTTCTCTTCCTTTTACTGACTGAATGTGCTTTATATAAAATGGAGGAGTTTCTGAGAGAGAAGTCAGGATTTCCTTCTCCAAGGGTGCTAACTCACCCTGGGGTGTCACTGTCTCCTGGGAGCCCAGAGATGACAGTTAAGCTCATTCAGCCACCTGTGTGGAAGAGTGTTGGACCTTACATCTTGCATTTCCCATGGGAGACTTCTGACTCCTTGACTCTTTCAGCTTAGATGTAAACATTGACCAAATCTAATTTTTCATATATAAATTTTTTTCTATAAGTGCCCAAAAGTGAAATGCCAAATGGAAAATACCACTTAGAGTAGGAAATTATTTTCTTTTCATCCCCTATTTCAGTGGGAAGTCAAAATTTATGGTTTTGCTTCATTTTTGCAGTTTGTCAGATAGATGAAAGTATTGAGTATTTCTGCAACCCTGCAGTCAGCAAGGGCTAGAACAGAAATACTGTGCTCCAAAATGCATGCCTCTTCCACCTGAGCAGGAAGGATAACTGTTCTCATGATACCTGTAACAGCAGGCATCGTTATTTGGTGGCAGACAAGCAAAGGGGGGAATGTGGCAAACATTTTGTCATTTATTACTCATAACATGTCAGAAAAGAGGGCAGCTCTCAGTCCTGCTGAGCTCCATCTTGCAGAACTTAAACTGCCTGGCTTTATTGCAGATCATTATTCACCATGACCATTAGAAAAAGAGAAAGATCCACTGGAAAATATACAGCATGGGTCTGTGGGGACAGGGGTGATTCTTGCCCACATTAGTTTTTCTGTTTCTCCCACTAATAGCTGAATTTCTATGATAAATGGCAGCATTGCATATGACTAATACTGTGTATAGTTTGTAAATCAGTCTATAATGTACTTCAACATCCTTTAGGATGAAAGGTACTCACTGGTATCTGTGAATCACAGGCCTCTGTCTTGTCAGGAGATACAGTAAGGCATAAACTTTTTGCCACAAATCACTGTCCTCCCATGCCTTGCAGTTTTACAAAAGCAAGGCATCTCAGGAGTTCCATGCTTCACTTTTATATCATTAAACCGAATCTTTACCTCTCACTCTTTTAATCATTTCCCTTGTCTTTCTTGTCCTCACCCTGCATCAGTCGTTAATTTAAATAGTGGAAGGTCTGTACGACTGCTAAAAGAAGAGTGTCTTCCCTCCCTGTCCAATTCATATTTTATGACTCAATGAACTGCTCAAGGTATTAATGGTTAAAATAAAATAACAGCACCCTTGACCATCAATATCTGGATCTTTAAAAAGTTTGCTTGTTATTCAGATATTCATTGCATATAGAAAGCTACTGAAAGTGTGATGATATGCCAGTAAGTGACAAGAAACTTTTAGTGCCTGCTTTGGGTGGGAGAAATACTGTAAGAGAATGATTATATTGGATTAACATGATTAATCATTATATGTGATTTACGATATTTGTCCATTTCATAGTTTTGCACTGCATTTGAGTATCAGTCTCAGGAATGTTCAGGAAGCACAATATCTGCCAGCTGCCTCCCTATTATATAGGGGTTTGCAACAAACTGCAGACCCACATGGACACACTTATAGGTATCCAAATCCGTCAGGTATAGTCAGGTCCTGAATATGCTCTCCTGATGTGCTATTCGAATGCTTTGGTTATATGCCTGTTTGATTTATTCACCAGTAATGAAGATATTTGAATGGTGAATTTTGTCCAGAAGATACTGATCACTTTTTTTTTCAGGGTTTGCCACATTTAAATGCTGAAATTAATGTTATCATGGCTGCCTGTATTTAATCCTCCTGAGGGAGACCAGTGAGCAGGACAAGTTCCTGTGTTTCAGCTACTGAACCCATTGTCCAGTATCCTATTGCAAACTGGCCTTCCTTCGTGGCTTTTCTTCATGAAATGAACCAGAAGTCGATCTTTGCACCATGTGTGACTTGGCTGTAAGTCCCATTCCACCAGCTCAGGCAGGAAATCAGTGGTATCTCTGCAGAAATAGTGCTGAGTAGACTGTGTAGAGTAGTAACGCCACAACTGTGCCACCCCAGCATAGCCCGCAAGTTCTCCAGACTCACTTTGCCTGAGCCCTTTAGTGTCACATGCCGTATTTTCAACCTTCTTTCCAGAGCTGCAATGTAGAATGTTTTCAGTGGAAACAAACATACTGTTCAGCTAGTGCTCGTCCAGGTTAGGAAGGTAGTTACATTTTTAGAACTGAAATTGTTATTTTGCATTGATTGCTTGGATGAGAGCTTTTGAATAATGAATATTGCTTAATTATTGCCTCAGATTGGAAGCAATTTACTGTTTTCTGACATCAGTTTCTGCAGCTTATCTCCCTTGATTGTCTCCCACCAAGATACTGACAAATAGAAAAACATCCATGTTCTTGAGATTAATTTGTTAGTATATGTTCTGTGTACCTCATACAGAGAGACAGCTGAGCAGTGGGAGTTAAGTGGTAAGAAGTCCATAACAACGATACGTGCTAACAGAGGGGAGCTGCTATTGCACACAATAAAAAATAATAATATTTGTCATACTTTTATTTACGTGGAACCAGATAATACACATTTTACCAGCCCTTTCTGTGATTTTTGCAAAGATGTAGTTATAAATAATTTTCTATGAGTTTAAAGTGCAAGAGTGATTTCCCATAGCAATCAAAGCAATGTTGCCCTGATGATTCTGTTGCAAAGTCCCCATGTATCACAATAGACTCTGTAGGCCTCAGTCCTACTGAATGGAGTCATTTAATGGTCTTATATATTTTACATCATTTAAAGTTTATTCATTCAGTACTTAATGACTGATGAAATTTTCATCAGGCCCTGACACTGCAAAGACACCATGTCATTGTAGACATAGGATTGCTATCATCTTTATCTCTCTAAACTAGCTTGCAGTTGTGTGAAAATGTGGATAACTAAATTGTACATGAGAACTAATTGTACATGAGAACTAAGGACTTTGTGCAATCAAAGTCAGTGCATGGGTAATTTTCAAATTATTCTAAGTATACCAAGCGGTACTTTTGAAAGATGTCTTTTTCTTATACCATTAGAGGCTGTGAAAGACATGGAGGGGAAGGACAGGCAACATCATAAGCTACAGCTCTTTTATCATCTCCTAGCTGAGATTTTCCACTCCACTGTGCCATTTCTCAATCTCTGCAATAGCTGATAATCAAATTCTAACAATGTGGTGTTTGACTTGGTAACTTGAACCACTGAAGTGACTGTTTTCCTAGATATCATGTTGTCATATGTTTGAATTGCTCTATTCTTAACTTGATTTGTGTGTGTGTATATATGAAATGATTTGGATGTGTTTCACATACAGAAGAGTAACAGCTGGTGAGGGGGCGAGGAAGAGTAAGCTGTAGCTACCAAAAAAAAAAGGATAGTTTTTTACCATATGCCATTATGTAGAGAGTTCTTGTCTTCAAACCACATCCTGTGTGACTCTTCATCCTTTGTCTAAAAGATCTGCATGCCTAAACATGTCCTTTCCAGAAGGCAAACAAAAAAATCTGGTAGAGTCCTGCCTTGCAATGGTAGTAATTCTGCTGATACGAAATAGAGTTGATCTCAGTGTAACGATTGAATTAGAACAAGCAGCTACTTAAACAATTATTAAATATCTTTGGCATCCTGCATCTCATTCAGTCTTACATACCATGAACTATAGACGGAAAGGACTGTGATCAGAAATTATCAAGAAGAAACCTTGTACGTGCATGGCTCATTTATGGTCCTGCATCAGAAACACTGGACAGGGGAGAAGGCAGGAAACTGTTCAAACTTCAAATCGTATTTAGGCTTAGAAGCTTATCCCAATCTGACAGTTGCAGAGTGCTTTGATCTCTAGCACATTCTAAGGGGGAAAAAGAGTGGGTTTTAATATCAATACCTAGGGAAATAGCCTTCCTGCAGTTTTCATATGCTCTCCTGCTATGCCCCTAATGAATGAAGCAAAATCTAGGGTTGAAACCTGCATTACAGAACCTATTGTGGGCACTGCTAGTGAGTTTTGTAACTGCAAACTCATGCTTACATAATTTATTTCATTATTGCTGCTTTCTAAAGAGAAAGAGAGTTTTAAGTGGCTTTCTTCAAGCTGTTTAGAACCTCTTACACCTGACAAAATTTCTCTTATGAAATAAATGTAGAATTTTGCAACTGTTTATGACAGTAATTCATTTATCAACAAAATGTTTTTATTGTTGAGAAATAATCCTAGGAGAAAGCACAATGAAAAGAAAATATGGACTATAGCACTACTAGTTAATTGTGAAAGTGCTTTTTTGAAACTAGATGAAGAAAACTTAATTGAAGCACAATAAAGTGTGTGAAGCATATAATGTCAGAGCATATCCTGAGGTTTTTGGGGGGAAATCAGAATTTTGTAGTGCTAGCACAGCCTAGAAAAACTCTACAGCCTAAGCTGTGCAGCCAGTACCCCAGCTCACATCATGGGAATGGCTGCACTGTGTTGTTGCCTCCCCTTCACGTGATGGCTTCATCCATCTCAGGAGGAGCTAGGTTCAGATTAGATGAAGGTGTTTCTCAACAGTGAGCAGTAGACATTACCCAGTGCTGCAGTGGGTGCAAGTTTACTCAGGTTCACAAAAGGAACTTCAAAAAGAGATCTGTTGAAGGTTATCATTACGGCAAACTACAGTAGGCTCAGAAAATCCCCTGAGCCAGAAGTGTCTGACACAGAATTAGTAGCAGGGGAGACATTTTGTATGCTTGCTCTGTACTTACTGTTTGCTTCACGTCTGCTTATGGCTATGCATGATACACAGTATTGGAAGAGCTGGACATTTAGTCAGAACCAGTAGGGCTGTGTGCTTCTGTTGGCGTGAAAGTGCTGGCATGGTATAAGTAATGTTTTAATTTTATTTCATGAGCACTATTTTAAGATTTTATGCCAATTTATGCACAACTAAGCATGAAATAGAATACATATTTCAGAAAATTTCATGCTGTGAAGTGATGGGAAGGAGGTGCCTTCCTCCTTAAATTGCTACATGCATAACAGATTTATGAATAGTGATGGGGGCTGTCATTGTATACCGTGCGCTGTCCATGATCCTATTATAAGCATTCTGTGAAATGCAAAGGCTAATAAGCAGCAAGGCAGCAAAATGCTGCGGCATAATGCTGAATATGTGAATAATTATGTGGAAGTTAATAGGAGCACTCTTGTTCCTTGAATGATCATAACAGCCGCTCTGGAAGATGATTGCGAAATGCCATTCTTGTTCTTGGCAAGTCTGTGCCCTGTGTTTATTCATAAACAGGGCTGTTTAATATTGGATACAAAAGTGAGTTTCTCATTGGTTTATTGTCATCAACCCTGTAGCTTTGTGAAAGTGACCTGCATGAAGCACTTAAACAGTGAGCCAGAGAGTTTCTTACTGAAAGAAGGAAACATTATTTTAACTTCCTTACTTTACTGATTTTTCTTTTTCCCTTTAGAAAAAGTCTGTGACATTTCCCTTATAGATTTACTCCAAATTTTGACAAGCAGTATGCATAGAAGAAAATCACTGATTCTGTTTATAGTTTTTAATGTCGTGTTTTATTTCTCATCATAGAATTGTTTGACTGGAAGGGGCCTCCGGTGATTGTGTAGTCCAGCCCCCTGCCCAAAGCAGGGTCTCTCAGCCCCGCAGGTTGTTCGGGACCTTCTCCATTTGGGTTTTGAATATCTGCTAGGATGGAGACTCCACAGCCTCTCTGGGCAACCTGCGCTGGTGTTTGACCACTCTCACAGCAAAAAAAAATGTTTCTTATATGTAAATGAAACTTCCTGTTTCCGTTCGTGCCTCTTGCCCCCCTGTCCTGTCACCAGGCAGCACTGAGAAGGCCCTGGTGCCATCTTCTTTAGTCCCTCCTGTCAGGTGTTTATATACATTGTCAAGGTACACCTTCTCTAGTCCAGGCTAAACAATCCATTTTCAAGAGTTCCCATCAAGTTCCAGCAACTGCTTTGGAGCCCTTGTCTTCATAGAGGTAAAGTACTGTTGACTTTTATGCTTGTGTGAACAGCACTGGGCTCCAGATCACAGCTCTCCGTGTATTTGGAGTTCACGAGGATCTCTCTCATTCACAGCCACAGTCTTTCTAATTTCTAATTCAGCAAAAGCCTGGATTTATCGCATTAGTTGCTCATTAGTTTCAGGCAGGTGAAAAGGGATCCAAAGTAAAACAAGGACATTAAAGCCCTAAGTACCCACATAGAGCAGTGAAAAAAGTAAATGGCTCTCCCAGGGCCTCACTCACTTCCAGTACATTTCTCACTGCACACTCTGCATCTTTACATTGTTCTGTAGGAAAACACGTTCTAAGATTTCCACAGAGCAGAATGGGTTTTATTAGATTGCTATATCCATCTCCTGACCCTAGACAGAAGTAGGCATTATTTAATGTGAGGAACTGTAGAACTTATCCAGCAGAGACAGAGCATAAAAACCTATTTTGCTTACTTTATTTTTGTACTTCAAAATCATTTATCCTTGGCATGTAATTTAGAAAGCAGGGTTTGATGACTTGTGGTAATTGCCTGTATTTTCTGTGATCGGTGTGTGCAGTGTTCAAAATTCATGTTGCTAATTAAATAACAGAAACAGGAACCAAGAGTTAATTGCAGTCTGTGCAGGTTGCCCCCCAGGTGTTTTATCCTCAGCTGGTAAGTCTGAGCTCATTAGCAGAAACATAGTCAATAAGTGTTTACAGAACTGGAAGCAACTGGAGAATTACAAAATCACTGTGTCCCATAGAAGCTGTGTACATGTGAGTGTGTATGGTCATGGTCGTGGTCATGATCATGGTTTTGCTCCTGATCACCAGCATGAGTGAGACATTAACAAATTGAAAAGCAGTAGAAAGTGACAGCCTGCATGTAGTTCTCTCTGTTCATTACCAAGATACATAAAAATAAATAAAGATACATATACCAAGAGATACAGATACCAAGATACATATAAATAGATGAATTTTACCACCTCTGTGACGTGGCTGTACAGCCTCCAGTCAGTTCAGAGGTTGAGTAAGAATTGTATTCACATAACTTTAGCCTGCATGTTGTCCTGGGAGTTACCTGTTTACTTGGTTATCAGTTATGAACCCTGACTCACTTTCTGAGTCACTCCTTTTAAAAATATGTTTCTTTGCAGCTGAACTGCATATGCTTTTCCAAGATTCATATTGTCTTTAATTTAGCCATATTAAGTACCTGATGTTCAGGTGAACTTCACCTGAATCACCCAGCACATCTGATGTACCTTATTATTTATCCAGTGTGCCCTGATTCTGAGCTACTTTCAATCTTCCGTGTTATCTTCAAGCTTCTGTCTGACTTTTTGTGACTTGGCAGGCCTCTAATAAGGATGTTGACTAGCACAGAGCTAGGAGAAACTTTCTGAAAGAGGTCCTCTGTTCCATCATATTTACAGGTTTATCCTTTTATTTGCTCTTTCAGCATCCAAGGTGATTACCTTTGGAATGGAGTATGTACAGTACACATCACATCACTATTACTCCTTATTTCCTTATCCTTTAAAAAAACCTAAAAGTGGTTCCTTCTTTTTTTTTCTCTGTAATTATGAAAATTTTGCCATCTTAATCTAATGTGTATCAACCCTGTTGATAAATAAACTAAAAAGCTTAAACTGGATTGTCTACTGGCCCTATATAGCCATTGGTAGTTTTTCTTCATTTAACCATTGCCATCAGTTCATGTAGACATTTTTTCCCATTACATTATTTACATGATTATCTAAAGGGATAGAAATTAGCCTTCCTCACAGAAACATAATTTCTATTACTCTATTTCTGTTCTTTTCACAAGCTTTGTAGTTTTCTTCATGAGGAAGGAAGCACTTTGGGTTTTTAGAAATGAGGAATGTCTAGATGTCAGCACTCTCTGGATTTGAAAGCAGTGCAGCAGGGGTTAGTAGAGGCCCGTACCATATTTGTAGCTCACAGAGTATTTCTCTGTGGCTCCTAAAGGGGCCGTACTCAGGAGAACCATTTACACGTTGGAGCTGTCTTGGGCAGACTATCATTTTGAGATCTGTGGGATATGTGAGACAAGAGCCTTAGGCTGGGGTAGCACTGCCACAGTCACTGTTTCCACAATTCAAAGAGCCCACAACTGGGTTTGCACTGTGGATAGATGGGTAGCCCCAGCCTGATCTATATTCATTATGAGGCTCTTTAGGAAACCCTGATTTACGACATTTTTATAAAGAGGGAACTCATACCTAGAAACACAGAATTAGTATCACTACAGAAGTGCAAATATTGCTAATGTTGTGAAATTATCCCTTTCATCAAGTTTATTTAATGAAATTTGAATGTTGGAGGAAAACATGAGTATAGAATTCCCACTGGTGAAACAAACTGGATTGATAACAAAATTTGAATTCCCAGTTCTCTTTCTGCCTTTTCAGGTTTCTAAGCCAGTCTGTTACTGCTTCTTAGTACCAGGTCTCATCGTCTTCCTTCCAATTATTTCAGCTATGGATGTAAAGAGAAACTTTATAACCAGATGTAATACTTCTTCAGTCTAAACTAAACAACCACATGCTCAACTAATAATTAGAGCTCTACATGTGTTCTATTGTACATGAAGTTTGAATACACAGGTATATAGAAATATCTTAAGGATATGGCTCCATAAGGATATTATCTTCCATAAGGATGTAGTCTGTCGAGTAGCAGCTTCTTTCTTGCACAAAAGTTTTGTGAAAAACATTTTTAAATGACAAAAAATTGTCAGCTTTCTTATGTAGGTGTATATCCTATTTTCTTTTACTAAATCACCTCAAAAATGTTAAAATTAGAAAAGCTTGAGTCACGGAATGAAGATTTGGATTTTTTACTTTGAAAAATCACAGAGTGGTTGTTCAAGTAGAAGATCACATCTATTTGGACTCCTAAAAATGGAAAGAAATGACTATTTATTCATTGTATTTTGCAGAAGATGTTGTGTTTTCAAATGCATTTTTCTCAAATGCATTTTTCTCATGTATTCATTTAGCCATAATTATAAAGAATAACCCCCAAAACTGGAAAATGAGGTAGGGAGGGATGTTGACCAGAGCTCTGGCCTGGGTGTCCCAAGTCTTCATTTTTATTTGTAGTGTTCACATTACGTACCTTCTTCATGTTTGTAAGATAAGCACTTTCCCAAGGTGGACTTCTGTTTCTGCAGACCTATTGAATATGCTTAATCCCTACTGATAGATCCTTTGGGGTGCCCACATGACAAGGACTACAAATGTAAGCTGAGAATTATTATTTATTACTAAAGTGTTCCTTCTCCTTGCATCCTTGCTCTCCCTATCATAAAAAGGGACGTAACACAGCTCTAGGTACCTGTTTGCACAGGTCTGTAATGCAAGAATCCCTTTTGTACTGTTCTGTTCTAGCAGGAAACAGTAAAAGCTGCTGCCCGACTTCAATGTCTTTCCAGGGGAATGCAACTCAGGATGGCTGTGACTGCTTATATACTTGCAGGCGTAGCTGGCAGTGAATTAATGGGATTTGCTTTCCTTTCGGCCGACTTATAAACCACTCTGATTAAAGCAGGTGAAAATGAGATGCCTGAAGTTGTGCACATGAATGTGACCCTGGCAGCAGAGCCTGATCAGCTTTCACAGAAGTGAAAGATACCAGGAAGTTATTGGGAGACAGACATATGTCTGTTAAATATGACAGCCTGTGCTGATGGGAGGATAAAATGGCTTGTGTGTAGATGGACACAGGCAAATTTTACTGAGTAGGTTTTGTCTAACATGGCAAATACAAAGCATATATTTATGGAGTTGAACAAAGAATTACATGTATCCCTCATATATCCCTGCATCCTGTGACAACAGGTAGTTAAGAATTGGAGGCAAAGGGGTCTCAGCTATAACATTCAGCTTCACTGTTATTATTTCTCTCATTTCTTGCCATACCAATTTGTGGAAAAAACCCATAACTGAAAAAAAATTACATTTTCAAAGCATTTTTGCTACAACAGGGAATGTTTTCGAATGTTTACCTTCCTCTTGCTGTTTCCTTTGCTTAAAACACTCAGATTTCCTTAGGAAATGGTAATTTTGATATTTTTCAACTTTCATTTTATTCTCCTCTTTTCTCTCCAGTCATTTAATTATGTGATTTCTGGAAGGTTTTCTGGGAATGTTATATTTAATGGGGAAAAGATCATAGAAATGAGAAACTTTAAAAAACTTTTAGTTAATCTTACGTTTCTTTGTTCATCTCAGAGTGGGATTGTTCTGGTTTATGGTCCATTATTTTTGTTCAGCTTTGTTTCAGCTTCTAAAATGAGCATTCCTCCACTACTATAGACAAAATCTAATTCCCTGCCAACCCTAATGACCTTGGGAATTGGCTACCACATTAGCAGTAATGTGCCATGTTTTTCATTGAGGTAACACACTACCCTGCTACTTTGGTCAAGTAGTAATGATGCTTTCTAGATGTTCAGAAATCCTGTGAGCACATATATAGAGCAATTGTATTGCTCTTGCACAACCAGTTCAGCTTGTTCTGATGAAGCTGAACTTGCTGCTGCTGTATTCAAAGTTGCAATAGCAAAATCACAGAGCCATAGAATGGTTTGAAGAGAAATCACAGAGCCATAGAATGGTTTGAAGAGAAATCACAGAGCCATAGAATGGTTTGAAGAGAAATCATAGAGCCATAGAATGGTTTGGGTTGGGAAGGACCTTTAAAACTCATCCAGTTCCAACCCCTTGCTACGGACAGGGACATCTTCCACTACACCAGGTTGCTCAAAGCCCTGTCCAACCTGATGGAACATCCACATCTTCTCTGGGCAACCTGTGCCAGTGCATCACCACTCTCATAGTGAAGAATTTCCCCTTAATCTCTAATCTGAATCTACTCTCTTTCAGTTTGAAGCCATTTCCCCTTGTCCTGTCAGTGTGGGCGCTTGTAATTAAAAATGGGTCTGAGGCCTTTGTTGTACTCTTTTGGTGCTATGTCAGACCAGCTGTTGAGTCACATAGTAGTACTACACCCTTGAGTTGTGTGAAAGGAGCTCTGCTGTACATAGCAGTCAAAAGAAGAGTGAATGGATAGAATATATGCATTCAGACTAAGGCACACCACTGTGGCTTCTCTGTCTTTGGAGGAGTGAGAGATGAGGCATGAGAGCAGTCCAAAATATGTAATTTGCTAGCACTGCATGAAGAGAAGAGAAGACACAGCAGGGAATCAGCAAGTGAGGGTAGCACAAAAAATAAAGCTCTTTCAAGCACTCCAGTAAATTTACATCTGCATCTTAGAGAGTATAGTGCATATTTAGTCCATCACCAATGGGATCCATTGAGTTTGCTCTTGTGCACTGGCCAGTAGTTGTGCAGGTCTGGTGTATCTGTGTTCAGCTGGATGCAGAGTTGCTGTGGGCACAGCCTGTGTCTCCCAGGTGGTCATACGAATTTCAGTGGATCACATCAGTGTATTTTCTTCTCCAGGAGCATTTTCTAGTTAGGACCCTTTGCAAAATGTATTTTTGTGTTATCACAGCTGAAGGAACAAGACCTTCTGAATAGGTCATTGAGATATTTTCTCAAAATGAGCTAAAAATTAGTTGCTCTCGTTAGACGTTGCGTATAAGAATAGACAACATTAGCCACAGTCCCCAATGAAATTTTCATCTTTCTCTGCATTATATTGTCAAAACAAGGTATAATATATAAATACACGAATTTAAACTGCGTTCCTCCACTTTTCCTGAGGCTTTGTAGCTTTTTGTGTTGGTGTGTTTTGCTTTTACACTACTGAACTTGTTGAAGTAGACATACCTTGACTGATAAATTTAGGTCCTAAGTTTTATCTGTATACCAACTGAGATGGAAGCCATGCAGCCTTTTATTAACAGGCATAGGTGCTGTCACTGTGTATTTTTCCTGGGGCATAAGGCTGATATGCTGGGGATTTTTATGATGTCTACAAGCCCTCTTGTCATCATTTGCAGGACTTGTGTTTTGATATGACAGGGATAACACAGACGCTGCTCTGAATTGGAGCCATAAACTCCATTTCTGAGAAGTTAAGTATATCTTCCCAGGAGCCTCTTTCTGCCCACACACAGCAGGAGTCACCAAATCACTGGGAAACTCCCAGAGTACAGGAAAGATGCAGGAAGCCTGCATAAAGGTGAACTCGCTGCATTCATGCAAAGAAGCAGTACCTCCCAAACACAAATGGCACAGTTTGTGGTCACTTGGGAAAATCTGGAAGATTACTTCCTGTATGGTTAAAGAATATTATTTTAAAAAAAGGGGGTGAGGGGAAGGAAAAGGAAACTTCACCCACCAAGTTTGCAATTGCTATTTCTTTCTGAAAGGATTATGAATTCTTGTGCTTTTGTGTATGTGTAAGAATGAGAGAACCACATGCGAACTGTTTTTTATATTCCTAGAGTGATCAGTTCTGAGTATAACAGAGGAAAAATGGATTTTTCTCATTCTAACATCTGAGGTTGGCTTCGACAGCTGTGTTCCTCGTTAATAAACATTGACACAGAGTGCTCTTCTGATTCTATACATAAAAGACACAATTGAGCATCCATGAATTGGGCTCTGTCCCACTCACTTTAAAGCAGTAATATCCCATAATACAAGGCCACAAAACTTCATCTTTGACCTCACAAGAGGGCTTATCTCTAAAGAAAAGTCCTCCAAATTAATCTGAAAGCCATTTGCTAAATGTTTTTCCCTAATGGTTGAGTCGGACATCTTGTCCTATATTAGGTCATTTGGGACACAGTGTATGTATCACACTTCCAAAGCCTGAAACTGGAATCCTGAGCCGCTGGTCAAAAATACATTATTGTTGTTAGCATTAACAGGAGTCATTGAGGTAAAACTCTCTTTAAATCTTTGAAAATTTGGTGTTAGTGTTTTCCCTTGTGCCTTCTTTGTTCAGTACTGGACAGAAAAGGAAAATCCTTTTTCTGCCCAGAAGAAAGGGAACTTGTACCTCATATCCTCTGAAGTCCATTCAGTATTAGCACCTTCAGGAGGTCAGAGGTCTTGAGACAGTTGAAAAAATCATGACACTGTCTTTTCACCTGCTTTCTTGTTTGAGCTCATAGGATTCACACGCAACCATTAATGGTTTTGCTAAGCCTTTGAGGAAAAGAAGCTATCTAGTCACATGAACCTCTGACAGCATAAACCCCAAAGTAATGCAAGTTTTGTCTAAGAAACAGGTCCCAAAGACTTTTGCTTGATTTTGATTAACTTTGTTTCAAGTTCATAATAGAAAAAGGAATGTAAGGCAGAAATTATGAGGCTGCCTTGTGTTGTCTGCACTCAGTTCATGTGGATTTGGAGTGTTTCATTAGGCAGGAGAAAGTCAGTAATACAACTTTTATTGCAATAATTTGTGATTGTGGTAACGATAATAGCTGTAAAGAAACTTGAGTGGGCAAAACGGCTGAAAGCAGCTAACCCCCAAAAGATACTGGTGAATTGCGTCACACTGAAGAGCCCTTGCTGTTGGACATTTGGTTCCCAAAAATGGGATTCTGATCTCTCGGGAGCTGAGGTGTAAGAACTGCTTCTTAGACTGGAAGTCTCATCTGTGCTGGACAGATAATCCAGACTGTCCTGGGACATGAGCTGTATTCAGGAATCACACAAAAATAGCCTTTCATGTAAATATGTCAATTCCACTTGAGCCAAATATATTTTAAGACTTTTTTATTATTATTTTTTTTCCCCCAGATGTATTTCAGATTTTCTTCCTCCTGTTCCCAGAACTGCAGAGAACTGTGATTATGTGAAAAAAGGGAAAGCATTTGCCTCTTTCTACAATATTCCCATTGTGTGTGTTCAGGCAGTTTTTGCTTATCTGAAACTACTAGTAAAATTCGTCTCTGAAAATAAATGCATGAGAAAGCTAGGACGTCAGCAGTGCTGAAATCTTCCTTTGATTTTAAGAGCAAAGAAAAAGGTTACTATGGAGAATAACTCACTGGGAGTCTTTTGGCCACATCAGTTCCTGAAAGATGTGCAAGTTGCTGTATTGTCTTGGATTGCTAGTTTTGTTCTTCATTACTTTCTCAGCTTATATACATATAACTATATGTTTCTGCTACAAACTAAATTTAAAATTCTGAACATGAAAAGAATGATTTTGGGATGGGCTTTTTATGCCTGTCGTTTTTCTGAGAGGCATTTTGATGTATTGAGGATCATTTTACAAAGTCGGAACAGGAATTCAAACTTCAGTAACTAAGAGTTGTTTGAAACATAAAACTAGCTGAAATTAGTGTTTTACAAAAGGAGCAAGGAGAAACAATGTGGTTTTCTGACATTTAGAGCTTTATGCTGGCTCTACCTGGAGATTTAATAGTTGGACAGAAAAACCAAACATATAAAGTGCTGTGTTGAACAAGCTCGAAAGGGTCTGTTTGCTCTGAGGCTTACAGCTGACTTTGAGATGATGAAATAGGATGTGACTGGTACAATCATGCTGTGCATAAAAGTTGTACTGGGCATAATAGCACCATGCATTTCTTTTGTAATGAAAGGAATTATTTTTTTGCTAATATTGAATTAGGACAGATAGGAGAATTTTATGGCACTCATTATACATGCCTCTCAAAGAACAAAAAGTTTGAAATGGTGTACAGCTGAGCTCTTCCAGCTCTCCTCATGTTTCTACCTCTCTGTATTGTCCTGTGCTTTTCCTTCATCTTGTCCTTTTCAACTGCCTACCACAAGGGAGAAGGGCAGGAAGAAGTGGATGGAGAAAGAAGGAAGCCTAGAAAGCTACTGGAGTTTTGAATTGAACTTCAGCTGTTATTTTAAGAAAACTGAAATGCTTCGTGATGAAGTAAATCTCAGTCCTTGAACAAATGCAGTAGCAAATTACAAAAGACAGGAAGTAGCTTTTGGGGCAACGTTAAAATATTGTGAAAGAGGAACTTCTTCTTCGACTTCTGGGAAAGAAGTTGAAAAGTTCCATCCTGCATATCTGCCCCCCGTCTTCTTACTGGAATATATGATGAATGCTTCATCCCTGCAGTGCTCAAGGCCAGGTTGGACAGAGCCTTGAGTGGCGTGGTTCAGCGTGAGGTGTCCCTGCCCATGGCAGGGGGGTTGGAACTAGATGATCTTAAGGTGCTTTCCAACCCAAACCATTCTATGATTCTATGATTCTATGATTCTATGTAAAATCCTCTGAAACAGTCAAATGCTGTTGTCCCCATTTTACAGACGTAGAATTGAGGCAGATTAACTGAGGCAGACCTGCTAAGGCCAGAGGCACAGCAAAATTTTGGTCTCTTATCCCTACTAGTAAGAATTTGCTTCAATTGCAAATGCTCCCAGCTTAGCACTTTTTAAATGTGGTGTCGTCATGACCAATTTTTTGAAAAGGAATAGTATACCTCCACATGCAGCAGTAAACTGTCCCCTCCCATCACTAGGTACTTAAGTTCCTTAACGTGGTGAAGCAGAAAGTTCTCTCTGTCCCAAAGAAGCTCTAGAAAATCAGCCACAAAGTCTAACAGAACTATTGGGTTGTCCTGCCTCTCTCCTTCCCCCTTCTGAAGGGCACCCACAGTGTTATTTAATGACAAAACTGTGCCAAACTTGTGTCTCACAGACAATAGATAGCCTTTCCTTCCCCTCTCATACCCCTTCAGCAGTGACAAACATGCATCCCATGGGCATTTAGGGTATGGGGTTCTTCAACCCTCTGACTCAGAAATAAGTCCTATTAACTTCACTGGTCTCTGGATAAGGTTATTCCCCTCCTGAGGTTAGGCTGTGGGATGGTAGCTTCATACAATCTTTAGTATATTAAGTGTTTGGAAGCTGTACAGAGTTTCTGACTTCCAAATATATAATGCATGATTAATGCATTAATGATAACGTAGGAAAGAGGTAAAGGGCAGTGAGTGCAAGGAGCATTGAGGGGACAATCTAATTCACAGTGTCAGACTGTCACCCCTCTAAATACATCACATTGTGGTACAGGACTGACCCACACGACTCAGAAGCCAGGAGAATGAAATAACTGACCTTCTGAGATTTCCTTCAGAAGAAAGATCGAAGACTATGCTGTGTCTTCTCATTAGATGTGATCAGTAAATCCACATTACCTTGTGACACAATGGTGTCAAGTGACATGGAAAGAGGTGACCCTTATCTTTGCTAGGAGACTGCAAGGCCAGAGGTTAATGCAAACCGTAGGACTGATAGAAATCAAAGTGTGCCTTTTGAAGACAAACCTTATCCTTAATAGGCTGAATGCATTCTTGTACGCTTTAATCATCCTTGAAGGTCATAGAGTCTTTCTATAGCTGACTGACTCACATGTGCCCAAGTGCCTGTAAGAGCTCAGCAAGAGGATCTTGGACAAAAGCCAGACTGCACAGATGGAGCATTTCTCACTCTTGTGTTGGTGCTTCCTACAGAAGTGGTTAAATCGGCTCCAAATCAGCTGATCTCGTTTGAGAAATTAGTTCTTCCTGCAAAAAGAAGTGTAAATCCGTCACGTAGCTGAGACAAACCAGTTTAGTCATATTACTCACCCACCTCCAGAGTAGCTTTGCCAGTCTGAACTGTGGATGCCAGCAGAGTGCCCTGGCCTCACCTCAACACCTCATATAGCATCTTCATCCTCAGCGATGCAGCTCTTATATGATCCTCAGGTGGTACCTACACATACAAACAGAACTTGTAGGAAATGCAGTATCTAATCCAGCATGAGGTCCAGCACTTAAAATTTATGATAGCAGGCTGAGAAACTTACCCTTTTATTGCACTAGGGTTTGTCTTGGTTTCTGATAGTTAAAGATTTGGCTTCCTTCCTTCTTGCTTGTATGGCAAGACTTGTAGTATCTCTTCTGTACAGTTTTCAGGGACATTAGTGATTTTCAACATCTATCTAAGCATCCAGCCTTTTTCTGCCTCTTGTTCAGTTTTTGGCCTCAGCAGCTTCTTGTGGTAAAAAGGTCTGTGGATTAATTGCAGTGAGTGAAAGACTGCTTCCTCTTATAAATTTTGATTTTTTTTGTATTTTAATGAACATTAACTCAAAAATCAGTATGGGGAGAGACCATACAGCTGTCTTAACTAGATTAACCCAAAATTTCCCATTAGTGTTACTTCTGTGTTTGATGTCTTTCACAGAACTCATAACATGCATAAATTTTTAAATGTATATGTTTTCATGAAAAATTGGTCAAGAGCTAAATGGTTCTTTAATGCTATACGAGAAATGCATAAATCCAGGAAATACTATGCTTACTTTAAATAAGATTTTCTGTAAAAGATGTGTGGGGGCTTTCTGTAATAAAAATGTGGGTTGTCTAATGCCGTATCTTAAAAAGTAGCATCCAAATATACAAAGCTTTCCTGGTCTAATCAGGACTGAAGTGATCAAAGTATCCCATTCCTATCACTTTTCCTTAATGTTTATACAGAATCAGTTTCAAGTTATTTTTCTCACCACCCCAATACTCTTTGGACAAGCACACTTAAATTTTCCCCAGCTACATGTGAAATTTGGAACTGTTGGGCAGATTTGCATATTCTGCAACCTCATGTCTCCTCCTAGGGAAATGGATGACTTAGTGCATGTTCCAGGTCCAGAGCATTTCTCAATGCTTTTCACTGGTTCTTGTAAACTCAAGCATGCACCTGTATTTTTCTAGTATTTCAGGTGGTTTTCATAGAATCATAGAATAGTTAGGGTTGCAAAGGACCTTAAGATCGTCCAGTTCCAACCCCCCTGCCATGGGCAGGGGCACCTGACACTAAACCGTGTCACCCAAGGCTTTGTCCACTCTGGCCTTGAACATCACCAGGGATGGAGCATTCACAACTTCTTTGGGCAACCCACTCCAGTGCCTCACCACCCTTACAATAAAGAACTTCTTCCTTATATCCAATCTAAACTTCCCCTGTTTAAGTTTAAACCCATCACCTCTTGTCCTATCACTACAGTCCCTGATGAAGAGTCCCCCTCCAGC
>WYDI02029833.1:7968-54224 GCA_009867235.2 Psittacus erithacus
TCTGGCTTCATTGTGCGTGATTGATCTTCATAAGGTGATGATCTGCTTTGGATGCTTCCTGGAATGGGACACCCTGTCGGGGGAGGGATGGGATGGCAGAATATAGACCTGAGTGTGTAACAGAATTTCCACATTCGTGAGCACCAGTGTTTAGATCTGTTTCTTGTAGGTTGATCTGCTGGAGCTCTTACTTTCCATCTTATGACTGAGCCCCAGACATGTTGCACATGTTGACCCATGCTGCCTGTACATTGTTTAAGTTAACTGGTTCCTGTGAGCTTTAGTCTGTAATGCACTGCTCTCTGCATCTTTGTCACACAAGCTCCTGTCCTGTGGGCTTGACTTGTGTCCTTGGTGATTTCTGTTACTGCAGGATTATCTGTAGGACTGGGTACCTGGAAAATGTCTCAGCTGTTCTGAAGACTTTTTTATATATATAGTTATTGTTGTCTTCACTTATTATTCTGTTATCTGCCGGCTACGCTTACAGAAGTGCATTTTACAAGCTGTGTGTGTCTCATGTTTCTGTGTGCTTCTTCTTAAGTGGGTTCTCATTGGCTTTAGTCTGTCAGATTCTCTGGAGCTTTAGCATTGGATTTACAGAAATACAGTGATGCCTTGAGGGCCTTTGTGCATGTCAAATACAGCCCTGGGAGGACACTGACCTGGGCCTGTGGTGTGATCCACTGTCTTGTGCTTTCTCTTGGAAAATGCCAGGTTTATAAAAGCCATCAGTAAAACATGTCTTAGTTGAAAGCAGATTCAGCCATAGATGAGATTTCATTGCTTCCTGCCAGGCCAAGTTTGAGCCTTGAACACTTGCCCTGAAGGCTGCAAAAGCCCATGTGAGTCCCATTGAACTCTATGACAAGAGCTGTCACTGGCTGTATCCCAAAAAATGGTAGCTCACTTCACTGCAAGACATGCTCAACGCACCTTTCAGCTGCCTGGGAATGCTGCCTGAAACGCCTTTGAGAGAAATCAGGGCTCAGTGGCTGCCCCTACTATACACTCACATAACGGGGGATGATACCTCCGTGGCAGCTTGGGAAGCTACCTGGAGCAAATTATGACTTGAATTGTGCTTTGGAGATGCAGTAACCATGGAAACTGAAGGGAGAAACTGTTCCTCAACTTTCAATGCCAGCCTGATGGTTTAAAAACTCTTCATTAATACTTTGATGTGTTCAGAGCCTGAGCACTGTATACAAGCTCTTTTAGGAGTAAACAAAAGCACAGTGTGTTAATAACATGGGGGAAGTAAGGGAGAGGGGTTTACATCAGCAAGCTGGGATCTGATGAAGCAGTGCTGATTGTCTCCTGCTGTGCGCCAGTGTTTCTTGGGCAGTAAAATGATAGTTTGGTTTTGTCTGGTTTCTCACTGGCTTGTGCCTTGCTACGTGTTTCAGTTTAAAACTGGTGTACTAATATGTGATTCCATTAGAGCAGCCTCAAGTACAGATACTCTTTAACACCGGTATGAAAATAGTTGGTCTCTTTAGAGTGACCGTGATGTACTGGTAACCACATTAGGAAGTCAAACTGTTCATTTTTGAGGTGGCATAACTGTACAAAAAGTGTGTGCTGCCATTCAGAGCACACTTTAATTGCATGAGAGCATCAGCTCTATGTTCTATAGCTACCAAAAAAGCAAATAACAAAAACCAAGTTTTTTCATAAAGGAATAGATGGAAAATAAAATTGTCATTAAAAATGGTAGCAACTGAGTTCAAGACAAACATAAGAAGTGCTAATAAGTCTGTGAAACTCCTTGCCAAAGACTGTCTGTTTTGCAAAAAGAGTACGTGAGACACAGAGCCTGCACAGCATTTGGAGAAAATATCTAGTGTGTTATATATATATATACACACACACATAGAGTGTTAGAATCAAGAAATTCCTGGAGTTGAAAATGGCTGGAGGCTGCAAGAGTACTTGGGAAGTACCATATACATTGGCACAGTTTTTACTCATCTGTAGGTGTCAGCTTATGGTTCTTGTTGCGGAGAGGGTACTTGCCTAGAAGAACCCAGGTACAGCTGCTTTCCTGTTCTTAGCTGGCTTAATGAGAGTATTAATGCAAAGCAAACAGGCTGGGTGGAAGTGGTTGTTAATGCTCACAGGTGTATGCTGTAGGCCCTTCCCTGACAAATGTAATTCAGTTTTAATTGCTTATAATAATGCTCATTGTGGAAATTGGTGTCAAATCTTTACTGAGAATTAGATACTAACTTTTTGTTTGCACAAATAATGGTATTTGCAAAGTGCAGGACTGTGTAGTAGTGATTTTTTTTTTTCTTTGTAAAATTGTTTCCCTTTGCAGAAGGAAATATCAAAGGTAATAAATGAAATGGCTTTGAAGGCTCAAAATATATTGCAGTATCAATTCTTTTCTGTAAGCTATTTTTTTTAAACTTAATTCTTTCCCAAATTCCTGGTGCTCATTCCTACTATTCCATAATTACTTCTTATACCATCACTTCTGTTTACATGACTTCTGTATGGTGATTTTCAGTTAAAGGTATCAATATGAAGATGGTTGGAACACTTCCATATTTGATCTCATTCAGTTTCCTGTCCCATGTTACATGGCCCCTGTTAGTGATCTGTTATGGGGGCAGGCAGATGAGCTGGGTTGCTCAGCAGCAGCCTCGCTGTACCTTGGTGGAGTGCTTGGAGCTGCATGTGCCTGCTGGCATTGCAGCAGCCTGGAGGGATGGTATGGGGAGGGGGGATGGCCCTTCTGGGATCCTCCCCAAGTCGGTGCAGGAAGGAGATGTAGCTTAGGGTTTATGTGCTGAGGGCTGTGGTTCTTTTGGACTTGTATAAGGGCCCAAGTCAGGGTTTGACTTCTGCCAGGGAAGGTTCTCATACAAAGCCAGTGCTAGTTCAGGAGCAAGAAGACCACCAAGGTGTGCCTGGCGTCTGAGGGAGCCAGTGCATGCCAGTCAGCATGCATGACAGCCGCAGGTGTGTCCCAGAAGCTGAGTCTCCAGACCATGCTAGTGATGAAGAGGTGAATTCTGCAGGTACCCTGTGCTACCCTGCTTTGGTCACTACAGGGTGCTGAGGCCATGCTTCCCTGTCTTGGCCTCTTGATGCACTGAGATCTCCCACCAGGTGCTTCAGTCACAGAGTCATCTTGTGTGGAACCTTCCCGGAGAACAAGGCAATGCTAATTAAGTTAGGATGCTTACTTTTGCAATGAATTTATTGTTAAAGGTGAGTTATCCCAAATCTGGTACAGCCTTTAATATGTTTGATATGTTAGAGTCATTTGAAATAAACGAACACTGAAGCTAATGTTCCCAGCAGTCTGGAGGGAATTAACAGCACACTGCAAAGGTATTTAAATTACTTTTAAAATTCTAATTAGCCTATGAATGGCAGTGAGTGTGGGACAAATTGCCTGGCTTCAAAACAAGACAATCAAAAAAGGACCTCAAGGGAAAGCAAAGGGCAGAGAATGGCTCCCATGAAATAACTGAAAATGACCCCATCAGTTTAAGTAATGGCCTATTTTGAGGCTTATGTTACATTGTCCCACATTTACAATGCTCTGGGTGATAAAGAGGTAGAGGAAAAGCTTTGGTGGGATAGAAGAAAAGTTTTTGACTGCTAAAAATGCTGACAGTAAAATACCAGATGCTTAGTTTCAGTGAAATTAGCTGAAAACTAGTTCGGATTTGGACTCAAAAGGCTTTTCATACTGTCGCTATTTTCCTTTATTGTGGCTGCATCAGCATGTGATGTAATGTTATACCCTGCAGTGGGATCCCTTGCCTGGAATTGTGGCTGGTGCCAAGATCTGAGGTCTTGTTAGCAAAAAGTTTCAATGGGCAGATTTTGTCTGTCAATATTTATTACTGTTGCTCTTTCAGAGACCGTCTGCCTCTCTTATGGAAAATTGAACCAAAGTAGTGTCAGGTTTGTGCCATTGAACTTGAATAGAAATGTTTTTTTCAGTCTTTGTGATGACACATGATAACCCTCAAATTTGTGAACATTTTACTCCACTCTGGAGTCTGCTTTCTCTGGTAATGGCAGCTAACTTTTCCTGCAGACTGTCCAAATCCAAAAGAGACAGGAAAATGACACCTAGTCTCTCTGGATCCTCTGTGAACATACACTGCATAGATAATACCTTTGTGATGAATTCTGAATTTAAGTTAGGGAAGGACTTGTCTCTTTCCAAAGTTGTCTTCACCCTGTTAGATATGAGTAATCAGAGGTCTTGGGTCACTGTCTTGAGATTTCCAGATGTGGGCCTTTGGATTCTGACTACTGGAATCTCTCATAGGGCCTAAGGCCAGACTGGAAATTGTCTTTCCTTTCTCAGACCACTGTAGAGACCCCCTTTAAATAGCTCTGCTGGGCTGCTGTGTGTTCATTAAGTGTCCCCATAGTTCTTCTTCCACACCCATACACTTGTGTTTTTTGATTCGTGTGTTTCCAGGCTCTTTCCAAAGTGGGCCCTCGCCTTGCATGAGGCAGCATTTCCCTGCTAAGAGATAAGATTAAAATATTCAGCCTGCTGAGTGATTGGACTGAATGCTTCTAGGTGTCCTATAATAGTCATTAATGTAAATCAGCTATATATTTCATTAACTAAGCCCAAACTTACACTCTGGCTGAATGCTGAAAAAGAAAGAAAACCTGTCTGAATTCAAGCAAGGAAATTAAGACCCATTCAATGGTAGCAATTAATGAACTGTAACTAACTGAAAAAAGTCTCCTTCCAGTAGCAAAACAGAAAAAGAGAATCAGTTTGTCTTGTAAATGCTCTGGACACACCATTTGCATTACCCTCCACCATTAAATTGCCGAAACTTCCCTAAGGGGCTTGCGTGCATATTTGTCAGGCTGCATAGAGAGCATTTCAGCTCTGGCTTTGGCTCTGGCAGTGACTTCCACATCCTTGAAACGTTACAAGGAAAGTCACAAGGGGGAAGACCTCAAGTTTGGTTGTAAATACACCTCTGCTCTGTTGTACTGAGGTGAAGCTCCACAGTTTTATTGAATCTTCACTACAAAACTTGGCCATTCCCTCAGTGGCTGCATGTCACAAAAAGATTTTTGATCTCCAGGTTCTTCCCCCAGAGTCCTCTGGTTTGACTCAGCCATTGCAGAAGCAGCTTGGGCTGTAGCTGGGGCTGAGCAATGCACTTTCCAGTGTGTTCTGGCGCTGCCTTTTGCTGTCTCAACCTGGCAAGAGGTATCTTAGAGGATATCACTTGGTAGGCAGTTACTGTTTTCTGGTATAGAAAAATGCCTGAGCAGCAAATAGTTTCTTCAGTTGACTGTCTAGCTTGGGCTTGCTCAGTCTAGCACAATTCATCTTAATTTCTTCAACAGGAAGAAAGCTTTAAAAACTATAGAAGGGAGGTAGGGAACAAACCAACCAGCCAAAAGGGAAGTTATCTATGGAGCTGATCTTGCTAGTTTTACCAAGGCTTTCATTACTCAGGTTCCCACACAATGACTGGGTTTCTCTCCCAACTTACGTACTTGAAAAATCTGTATTAGCATTTCTGTGATATCAAAATCACTAGTTTTTTTTCTCTGCTTTCAATAAATATAACTAGAAATATTCAAGATGTGCATTACGGAACAGCTCAGCAAACCTTCACTGAACAACGCCAGACTCTTGGATCATGTCACATTTTTCCCTGTTTGTCTCCAAGCATTGATTTCATCCTGTTTCCTGACTTTGATTTTCATCACCTTCTTGTGGTATTTTTCCCCTTACAACAGAACATCAATGGTAAAACAATTGATACTGGATTTCTCATACAAGAACAGACTCCCACAGTCTTCGGGAGTTCAGAGCTGTGTGGAAATTGAGTCTGAAAACCTTTGAATTTGGATCTCCCAAGAGGTTGTTGGGTTTTATTTACATTTCCTGTTTCCTGGCAGAGATGTCAGTTGGTGTTTGCTGAATTTCTCTTCAAATGCAAGACGTGAAACTAAAAGATACAGTAAATTGTCAGCTGCTGCCAGGAAACAGCCTTGTGCTAATCTTGTGTGTGCCAAGTTTCCCTGTTTCCCCCTGCTCCATGCTATACCTGAAACACAGCTATACTTGCCAGGAGGGTTTCTTTAACATCAACTAATTGCCCGTCATGCCATTTTTAGGGCTGTCTTCCAAATCCCTCTCCTCTGTGTCAAAGTACAAAGCCTTGAAGATGGACAGCCCTTCCACATGGCACAATAGTGTTTTAATGTGACATTAAAAACAGTGAAAGCTGTTCAAGTGCACACCAGTGGCAATCTGTGTAAACTGTCCTTCCCAGAAGCTTGCTGGTCGCACCAATCCCCTGTCCTAGGCCTCTGGGCCATCTTGCTGTAGAAGTTATGGAGATGCATTATGTCCTGTTTTAAGCTTTTAATGTCAATATTCAGAAGCATTTTTCATCTGTAGATCTTTTCCTTCCCCCCAAAGAAGAGAATAAAGGGACGGGGGGGAGGGAACCCAACGCTTAGCGATTTGACTTTGCATCATTACAGCAATCTCAGTGGGAGCTGTTTGATAAAAAATTTAACAGCCTCATGTTCCTGCATTTCCAACACAGGTACTGGAAAGACATTGTTTAAATAACAGGCTTGCATTTTATATGGTTTCTTCTGCAGTCTTTAATCAATAAAATGTTCTTTAGATCAATACAAATATTACTTCACTGCTTGGAACCATTTATATGACGGAGGTAGTTACAGCATAGTCAGTGCATAGTAAGGATAGCTCTTGGGCACAACACAGTTATAGCTTCACTCGTACACAGCAGGTATCAATATAAAATTGGATACACCAGCATAAAATCGCAACATCCTCTCTACAAAGCATCTCCAGATAAGCTGTAGTGGGGGAATGAGGGCTGAGTTTGTTTAACACTCTGTTGTGTTCCCTGTCAACAATGTCAGCAGAAGAGTTTTGCAGATTTATGTTGATTATTGTATCAGTAAACTGACATATTCCCTTGCTGAAAGGATGTTTGTAAAATGTGTTTCTGGTGCCTTGGTAATGGAAAATATAGAGGATAATACTAATTCTGCCATCTCATTTCAAGTAGATGAGGTTTAAGCTGCATGTCATGCATGGAAAGTTTGGGCACTGCTGCTGATCTAGTGTGGGAGGCTATTGTCACAATAATGGTGGGGCAGATAACATTTAAAGTGCTGCTGAGTGAAGGCTGGAAGACATCAGAGCCTTGTCAGTAATAATAATTTAACTCTGATACAGCTTGTGCCTTCCAAGTACTATACAAACTGAATAATTATGCATCTGGATTGGCAAAGTAGAGATTTTGTGAACCAAGCCACTGAGAAAGGAAACTCCAAGGTCATGGGCAGGTCTAGCGGTTTTCCTGTGTCAGGTATAGGATTTTGACAGTCTGTTGGCAGAAAACCTGACTGACTGAAGAGGTGTGTATTGGTGTTGAGCAAGCCTGTGTCTATTTTTGCTCTCTGCAGTGTAAGCTGTGCTATAAAACCTTTGTATGTGTTAACAGCAAGATAGGGTCTAACCTGTCATGGCATCTTAAAGGTTCTCAATTTGGCTGCTGCACTGGAGTGTGATAAGTGAACCGACAGTGGGGAGAGATGGGGCAGTGTTGGGAGACACAAGGTCTGGGCTGGGTCAGGACTGACTGGGAAAGTGCAGGTTGTTCTGGGATTTTGTTTAGCAGTAATGGGTATGCCAGAGTCATTCAGGAACAGTGACTGTCTTCCAAGTACTTAATTTTGCTATCAATTTTAATTTTCATATTAATTGCCATTAGTTAAACTGATGTAATGAGCCTAGTGTGGCAGATAAAAATGACAATAGAGGTGATTCTGATGCCAGTCAGCAAAAGAAGCCAGCTTGTTAGTGGAGGTCAATCTGGGCTATCTGTAAACTCGCAGGTAAAGCCTCAATTCAGCCTCAGTTTCAATCTCTTCCTGTTGTGTTTTGAAGCAACTGAATCCCTCAAACATGTAATTGTTCATTTTGGTGCAAGCTCCATGCATTCAGACTCAAATCTCCTGTTTTCAAACCCAATTAGGAGATGGTAATTACCTGTGGGACGTGGGGATTTTGTTTGTCTGCCGGGGCAGTGCAGATGCTCTGCTTGTATCTCCCTTTCCAGTTACCAGAAAAACACTAGAGCAAAACAGTGTTTTCCTCTCTGTGTTTTCAGGCGGTATTATGCCAAATGAAGGCAATATTATGAGATTGCATGTGTTTGGGAATAATCATGCAAGCTATTAGTAATCATGCCTCACTGTTTTTCAGCGCTGCTCCCCCCCAGCTTTTGTGTGTCTGACACACAAGGCGCTGTTTGACGATTCTCATCACTACCTTATGGATGGTGAGGCTGAGATCATCCAGTCAGTCAGTGACAGCCAGAAGATGAATGGGAATCTGTTTCAGTACAGTGGTGTACTTTTAAGAACTCAGCCCTTCAGAAAAATGTGTCTGTAACATATTCTCTGTCCTAGTATAAAACAACCACTCCAACTCAAGGGCAAGCTGAGCAGAGGAAGCGTAATGCTAAGAAACTGTTAAGTAAAGGAGACCTGCAGGACATGGAGAACATACTTCCCTTTTGAAAAGTGACAGAAGAGTGGATTGGGGAGTTTTTCACAACATAGACAGCACTCGGTTGCCAGCCACTCTTGGAGGTGGGAAGTTATTCTCAATATAATTTCCAATAGGGCAGAAAAGGCAGTTGGTAGCAGTTTTATCTCTGGTTGAGGATTTCATCTTCATCTTCCCCTTTGTAGTGGTCCTAGCCCTGGTGAGGCTGAGGGTGTTAAGGAAGAGAATTACTTCACATATGCAGGTATCTGGGGGGGGTAGGGGGGCGAAGTAAACACTAGCCATCTGTTTAGCTATCTGCTTTAAAATAATCTCTTCCACAGTATGCTGATAAATTGTTGAGATTGTCAGAAACGGTGGTGGTCTTTGTCCTACAAAGCAAATTAAGCGCAGTAAATTGGACCTGCTGCACACAGTAAAGGAGTTTATAAAATTTATTATTGATAAACACCATTCAAATTCATTAGTTTTGTCCTTTTCTTTCTCCTGGTCTTGCAGTGAGCTTGGACTTGTGATGAATCTGGGCCAAAGGTAATCATTACTTGGACCAGAATGAGTGTGAGTTGAGCAAGAAAGTCATACCACCAGTCCCTGAAACAGGCCTGGGCGTTTGAATGCTGGTTTGTTGGTTTACTACTGAAATGCAAGAACAATAATAAAACCAGAGGATTTTGTTCAGTTGTGAAATCTCCTGTTGCCCCTGCTTTCAAGCATGCTGGAAACAGCAACAGCTGCTCTTGCCTAGCTCCTACTATTAGTCCTGGTATAAGTCAGATTCTGGCTGGGGAGATGAAACAGAACAGTTCAGTATTTGGCATGGTGGCTGAGCAGAGATTCCTGATGTAGGAAACTGTCCTTTGCATCTGTTTTATCCAAACCTGTCTTTCCTGGTTTTGCAAGCTGATATGCAAACAGCAGGCATGCTTTTGGTATGCTACTGCCCAGAGCTGGTTTCAGTAGAAACTGGAATTGCAGGAGTACCATGCTAGAGAGGATTGGTATTCCTGTGACTCTTCTTCCCTTCATAGTTTTCCCAGCCTCAGCTGTGTAGCTCAGCTGTGTACTGAGGGACAAAGTCATTCTTTGCTGTTTACCTCCCTTGTGTACATCATGTATAAGAGGAAGGAGAGTCAAATAGTATCTGCACATTTCAGGACAGTGCCCTACTGGTGCACAGTGGAGCTTACTCCCTTTCCTCTTTGTGTCTGTAGGTCAGTCATAACCTGATCCACGCTGTATTAAGGTGTCATCATGGTACTGAAAGGCTGATTCTGTTTCGACAAGTGGGATAAAGAAATGCAGTGAGTAGCAGAGAGCCCAAATCCTAGATTTGATCTTGTAGTAGAGCAGCTGACAAATATACCCATAGAAAAATCACAGGTCTTGCAGAATTAAATAGAGTGGGAGGAAGTCCTGGTATTTATGCAGTGTCCCAACTAGGCAGGAGGTTGGACGTAACTGTAGCAAATCCCTGAAGTGTTGGGCCCTGTGTGCCCTAATAGTTGGCTACAAGGAGAACAAACCTTGTGTTTGGTGTGCTGCTGCAGAAGCACAATACAGATCTGCCAAGATAATTCTCAGATTGCCTGTGGTGCCTCTGGAGTGCAATAAATATGCCCTTGTCCCTTGTTTTACAAGGAGCATGTTGCTTTTGAAGGCAAGAAGTGCTGAGCAGACCAATATGGGCGCTTGAGGAAAGAATGATGAAATTGGGTACCTTGTCTAGGTGAAGTGAATTTCTTTAAACCAAAGACTGGGTGCATATGGGTCCAGGGACTTCAGAAGAGCCCTGAACTAGGCTAGGCAACCCTTCTGGTATGGAATGTGATCAGCTCCTTCCCTGGCGAGTTTGGAGAAGTCTTAGTATTCACATGAATGGGGAGGCAGCTCAGATCAGAGAGTCTTCACTATCCAGGAGTTGTCAACCAGCTCTTACAGCGCTGCCAGGTTCAAGGCAAAACAGGCAATGTAAACTGATGTCAGTAATGAATCAAACTCACTTAAACCTGCAGAGGAGCAGGTCTCTTGCTCCCTTAAGACAGAACAGTTGTTCTGCAGAGGGTGTATGGAAGCAGATAGTGTTTAACAGCCAAACGTATGAGAGGATCCAAGTGCTTGGACATGGAGTGGTTTTGCTATTTCACACAGAAAATGCTGGTGGGGACATTATGACTGAATTCATGTAAAAAGTAAGGCAGTTAAGGGAAAAAAAAAATTGAATAAACTGCTTCTCCACTTCTTGAAGTCCTCACGTCAATGCCAGATGTTTTTGCCTTAGTGAAATGCAAGTTAGTGATCTCAGCGTTGCAGTAAATGGATTAAGTGTTATGGTCTGTGTCACAAGGAAACTGAGACTAGAAAATCTCCTTTGGGCTGAAATGTGCAGAATAAGAATTATGTAGCAACATTATTGATCCAATAAGTGTAAGCAAAGACTAATATAAGCATGTTCTTGAACAGCCACCAACTTAAGGATAAATTCATCATGTCCTATTTGCTATTCAGACATTAGAAATAATAAATAACAGGAAGGGGTGATGTATTAGATGTGGGGTGCCTTACTCCTGGAGCTATCTCAGTGAATGCAGTGGATAACAAAGGCAGCATCAGGGCATTATGGGAATAGCCCCTTACGCTGTGTTTCAGCTGGCTGCCGCCATAGAGACGCTTTTCAGAAGTAGACTGGTCTCCAGCAGAAACAATGTTGGATTCATATGTTCAAAAGTAAATACAAAGGGTTTTTCCTTTCACCATCAAATGCCTGCTGAAGTGTTCAGTGCTCGGTTAGTCTGCTGCTACTTGTCTCTGGCTTTTCCCCTTTGGAGAAAATTTTGTGAAGGTTGGCTTGACTGGCAGCTGAGAAATGCCACAGTAGAGTGAGGAGCAAGTCAGCCTGATGCAGACATGTTGCAGCTGCACCTTACTTTACTGAAAGAGTGGACTCCTGAAATTCCAAAGCATGGAAACAGAATGGGATTTCTGGTGTATTTATTGCTGCTGTGTCTCTGGGGCTGTATCTATTCTCTCATCCCAAAGGTACATGTTTGAATAGTGCGATTCGTCCTATGTAACTTTATACATACAAATCAAAAACGTCCTCGTGATATGGAGGCATCTGAAGTCACATATGTAGGTATTTGAGATGAGATGAATCTTCCTGTATTCCATCAACTATAGAGGGAGAGCGGCCAGCTAATACCCAGCTGTATACAGTAGAGGTTTCAAGGTTTCATCTGATCACCCTCACCCTTCCTGTTGCCAGCGGTTAAGCAGCAATATGGAGTGAGCACTGAAGATTTTCTTGTTGTCGTGTACTTTCAGACCACTAATGAAACTGCTGCCCATGAGTCATTGTAACCATCATCTCACAGGCAGATTTCAGCAATGCATTTCTGACAAAGAAATTAATTGCTGAATGCTTGCAAATATGAAACAGCACTGTTTGTCTCTTGTAAGATGGGAATGATTTTAAAGCACTTCAAAGGATGTCTCGGATGCTAGTTGGGAGTGTTAAAGTCACGTGTTGAAGCAGGGCTGATCTGAAAGACACCATGGATCAGAAGTGGGAGTATTTGCTGTAGCTTGACAGCTCTAGACTTAGTCTGGCATCCATGAAGTGATGGTTGAGAATCACATCCACGTTGCAAGTCTCAATTTTGTATTTGTGAAATAGGAAGCAGCCTTTTCCTTTCAGTTAAGTGCTTTGATTTTATAAGTGAGAAATGTTAAACAAACAGATTGAAACCACTGCAGCCATGGGAATATTTTCTTTTAACTTCAGGGAGATTTGGCTTATGGCCTGTACCATATTGTGTTGTACTGGCTCCATTAGAAAAAGCATAATGAATGAATAGGTCACAGCTCCTTAATTTAAAACACAGGTAAAAGGGGAAAATGTGTGTGGTGGGGTTACTCTGTAACTGCCCTGAGCATTTGCCATTGAGTACCAATGGGAACTCCATCCAGGCAACTCACTAATCTCCTTTTAATCTCATTGAGTTCTGAACATTTTCTGGAAAACATTTTTCAGAACTAATCTGCCCGGGCAGGGCGGGGAAATGTGAAACCACACAAAAATGTGCACAACAGGAAATAATGTTCGAAAGCTGTGAAAATCATTTATCCTTTTGAAGCGTAATGGGTTTTAATTTTCTCATGCCCTGATCTCCCTGGCAACAATTTAAAAGTACATAAGCATTCATGAATCAAAGCTCTTCACGTCTGCATTTTTAATTATGTGTCATTGGATTGAAACTTTCCCTTTGATCTTTGCATTTAAAGGGATTTACAATTTAATGATTACAGTCCCCCTCCCCGCAAAGTCTGTGCTTGTTACTGAGCAGTGTCACAAAGGGGTCACTGTTGGACAGGGGGAAGGCAGTCCTGTTCAGGATGTTATAAGTGTGTCTGAAACCTACCTTATGCTCCGACTCATGGAGAAGATGCCTGTGTGATCATGGGGCTTCCCGGTGGTGGTGACTAGGCCTTTTGCTCTAGGCAAGACACTGAAAACCAAAGTGAGATAAAATAAAGAGCAATAATAACCTGGTTGCCCATTAAGCAGACGTGTGCTTTAGGCAGCTGTGTCTCTTGCCCTGTGCAATGACTTTAGAGCCACATAGTGTAGGCACCATGACAAATGGAGGTGGGAACACTCCTAGCTGCCTGCTGTGAGGGTAGCAGTTGATGGCTTTGAGGTGAATGGAGCTCTTCGTCCTTGCGAGCAGAAATCAAACAAACAGAAGAACTTGAACACTTCGATTCAAGCTGGGGAAAGCACACAGCTATTTCATTGTCCCTGTTCAGGAGAAGGAGATTGGAGGAGGCTGGTCTCAGCAGGGCAGGGCAAAAGAAAAGTCTTGTGGTTAAAGCACAAGTTGAGAGCAGGGGTGTCAGTCTGCCTTGGAGAGAAGGGAGCTGGTGGTGGGAAGATGATGATGAGAGTCTGGAGTGAGGAACAAATGAGGAGGCCTGGGGATGGTGGCAGCTCTGTTGGGTTTTCTGTGTAATACAGGGCTACAGAGCACCAAGGAGATACCGTAGCTGTGAATGCCCTATAGGTGGGTCACCTTGGTGAAGTCGTTTGACTTCTCTGTTCGCATGAGGCTCATAAATACCCAGCTACATCCTGAGCGTGTACAGTAGCGTAACCTCCTTACCACCAAAGAGACTTGTCACGTTCACCACTGGTGTTAAGAGATGTCAACAGCTTCCCATTAGATGCGTGTGTGACTTGATGCAATGTGCAGCACATCCAAGGTACTCTCTAATGAATCCTTCTTTCAAAGCTTTTTGCTAGATGTTTAGTTTTCATGTTGAAGAACAGTTTAAAGGTCATGCGGGTTGGTGGCACATGCAAAATGAATGAATGTAACTTCTGATGTGCCAGTGCAAAATGAAGGCCTTGTGCAGACTGCTTTAGATGCACACTGCTCTGGCATTTTCTTGTTAAAAAAAAAATCAATAAAAAAGTATTAAACTAAAAACCCTGAGTAGAATATTTTATGTCTTATTAAGCTACTTACGGGTTCAGCTGGGATAGCAAGGGTCCTATTAATCAATGCTTTAAGTCGACTCCATAGCGAGTTCATGAGTTGAAAAATTTGTTAAGATCCCTTTTTTCCTTCTCTTTAGAGGGTCTTAATATGGTAGGTATTGTGAAGTGAGCATACGTTTGTGCTATTAGCAATAAGTTAACTTTGCATGATTTAACATTAAAAACATCATTTATTGAGCTTATTCTTAAAAGGAAATGCCAGGTGCGTTCACTGCAATGTGCTCTTTGATTATCCTATTTTACAATCATTTTCTGAGATTAAAAAATTCATGGTTCTGCTGTTGACAGCTGCTAAGTTACTCCAGATGGGTTTACACTAGAGGTAGGCTACTCATCCGCATAAAGGCTACAGGAGAAGATCCTAACAACTTGAATTGTGTTACTTGGGAAACAGTCATGCTTTTTAGAGCAGAGGTGCCATCTGTAGTCTAGAGAAATGCTGTAGATCAAGGATAACCATGAAGCAGACTTTGGGGACTGGTAGTGATAGGAAGCAGGTGAGAACTGGGGAGGCAGAGAACTTGCAGAAAAAGAGAGAACTTAGTGCAGTCTTGCTTGCTTCTCGGGTTGGTTTTTTTTGACTGAATGAAGATACTCAGAAGGTAAGAGAGTAGGAGGAGCAGCAGTTGAGTTTTTGAAGCAGCAGCAATCTATAGACCTTTTCTGCCCCTAAGATAATTAGTGCCATAGTATAATTAAAGAGGAAAGAACAAAAGAAAGCAAAGTATCTCTGAGGGCTTCAGTTTAGTTTACAAGGAAATCTAGGTGAGCATCTAAATATAAAAATACTCTTAAAACATTATAGGTTGATGCTAGATTTTAAAGAGCACATATCATCAGTGTGTAAGGGTAGGAACATCGGTTCTGTACATCCATACCTTTAAAAATATTTTCTTTGGATTGAATTTATTTTTATTGGAATACCTTTTATTTAAATACTCTGATATTCCTATTCAACTATAATTCAATTCCATGTCCTGAATAGGTAACTGAATGTTAGTTAAGCAGTAGCTAGGTAAGATTAGTCCTTTGCAGTTCAGTTCCTCCTCCAAGCCCTGTCCCCTGCAGTAGCTGGTACGCGATAGTGATTGTGCAGTGCAGGGGATTCCTTCCATCACATCTGTGTTTGCATTCCTGGGCATAGCTAGCAGCAGAAAAAGGTGGATCTTGTTTTGAGGCTGGGAAAGGTGCTTCAGACCTGACTGATTTGCTCACTGCTGCACTGTCTGCAGTCTGTCACTCCAGTTGTCTTCTGTGGCGCGTAGGAAATAAGTTGCTTGGAAAACTTCACTAACTCTGATCCTAAAGGCTGGACTGTGTTTGTTGGTGATGTCAGTAGGTGAATTAAGAAAGCAATGAACTTGGTGCCGTCATTTTCTTCTTGCCTACAGAAGTGGTTTTTAGCATACCTGGTGCAATGTGCTATCAACAACCTGTTGTAAACAGGTTTCTGACACTGTCAGCTCTGAGTTGCTTTGTCCTTTGCTATATTAATGTGGTATCTTCTTCTCCAGGTTGAAGACATGACACACACCATGAGAAAGCTCGAAGCTGACATACAGAAGGCTTGGAGTGTCTTGCATCTCTGATTGTGCTGAACTTCCTCCTGCTGGGATTCCTCTGAAACTCTTGGGAACTCCAGGTAAGCCATGATGGTGGCTCTGTAATGCTTTTCTTTCCTGCCTCTGCCTTACAAACTTCCCTGTTTACTGCCTTCTGCTCTTCTCAGCCTTCTGTCGTGTTTTTTGTATAAGGTTACGGACTGTAGGGGACATTCAGTATCTCATTTTCTGCACAGCACCTATGAGAAAGATCTTCCATTCTTGACAGGAGTATGAAGAATGCTTATAGCTGGCTAAACCCGAGTCAATTCTAATAAAAAAAAAATAAAGAACGCACGAGCTGGAAATCAGTCATATAAAATATTCAGCAGTTAAAAAAATAATTAGCACTTTTTGGGAAAGCATTAAATGGATGTGCAGTTATTGCAAAAAAAAAAAAAACACAATAGATTAATTGCAAGAAAAACTGCTTAGCTCAGGGCTATGGTAGTCTGAGTAGGCTGGAGTGATGGCACATCAGAGCATCAGCCATCAACTTTAAACAAGGATTTACGGCCCTCTATTACACAAAGGTAACAAAAAAGCTCACTGCTGCTCTAGAGCCAGTGAAATAACAAACCAGACGGGATTCAGGTGCGGAGTGGGATGCAGTCCTGAAGTGGTGGGGGAGAAAGCAACACATCACCACAGGACACATGCTGAAAGAGTGAGTAACACTTCCACTCCGAGTACAGTACATCTGAGTTTATGGGGCCATATTGTGTTTTTTTTTGCCTAGATTTGAAGGTTTAGAACAATTATTCAGGCTCCTGAATATCAGTTTGAAGGAATACCTTGGGTTACCAGATGTCTGGAAACCCCAGATGTGTTCCCTGAACAAATCAGTTCTACAGAACGTGCAGTGAATCCATGGCTACCAAAGCCATGCTGAACTCATTATGGCTATGCTGTATAATGCCGGTCATGCAGTCCTGGTTGGGAAGTCCTGATCACAAAAATAACAACTCCCTGCTCCTTTCTCCTTCCTTGTAAACCCATGACAAGCAGACAGGCAAATAACTCTGCTGCTGGTGGCTTTAGTGAGCTTGGTACAGGGTTATAGTCACTTGAAGGTACAGATTTCTGAATGAGTGTAGTAGCATCACTGGAGCCCTCTGTGGAGAGTGCTCAGATCTCATCTTATCTAAGGTTTCCTCTAGTGGAAGTCAAACATCAGGCTTGAGCCCTGAGTGATGACTTAAGACTGATGGAAGAAAATTAAAACTTTTTACTCCCTGCCCTAGAGGTAGAACATAATGATCCAGTCCAATCCCACTCCCTCTTTGAAATTATTGTTATCTTTTTAAAGGAAGTCAGTGATTCATGAGATGTTTAGTGGGCAAAACCCTCTGCAAGCACTGTGCTGGCTGGGTTATAAATGATCTGTACACAAGCAGGGATTTTTCTGGCAATTCGTATGCTGTCTACCTATGACTAGGGCTTCTTTCTGCAAGCTGCAGAGCATAGAGACATAAAAATGATTTGCTGTGCTTGGGTGTAGCTTAGGCAATGGTAATTACTGCAGGGAAAGGTACTCCACTTTATCAGTGGGCTGATGCGCAGTTCATTTGAGGTTTCCTCCTTTGCTCCAATATGAAGGAGGGAAAACAGAAACAAAGGAAATAAAACTGGCCATGAGGAAAAACATACAAACTCATTACTGAAAATGCTGTGCACTGTGAGTTGCACAAATGCAGAAACACAGAGGGGAGAAAACCCCAGTACAACAGAACAGAGAAAGGACAATGATAAATGCTCCATCCCTGGCAGTGTTCAAGGCCAGGTTGGAGAGAGCCTTGGATGACATGGTCTAGAGCGGTGAGTCCCTGCCCATGCCCGTACCCAAACCATTCTATGATTCTGTTTCTCTCTCTGACCTGGAAATGTTTTATTAAGAACAGAAAATGTGGAGCAGAAGGATAATGGAGAGGCAGGCCCTGCAAAAAACCAATGCAACATTATAATCAGTATTGTAGGTTTGTTTAGTTACAAGTAGCTTTGAAATACAAACCAATTCACTCTAGAACAAGTTAAAAAGCAATTTGCAAAGTGAAAGCACTTTTCCAGGAGAAGCAGAAGGTGGGATAGTGTTTAGTTTTAAAAGTGACTTGGTGGGTTTAGTTTTGTGTTCTGGTAGGTAATTGGGATTGCAGCATGACCTTAGGCTTTTAACTTGTATCATGTGAAGAAGGTTTTCTCCTAAGGGTGAAGAAAGGGGGAGACTCGGAAGGCTATTAGATTTTTCTGCTGGTCAGTAAATCTGGATCTTCAAAATAAGAGGCTCTTGTGGGAATTACAGCTGTGCAGGAGTTTGATCTACATCCCAGTACAGCACTTGTCAAAGCTTTTTGGTTGCTTGAATGAAAGTGGTGAGTCCTGTTCATGTGCTTCTTATGAGTAGGTAAATCCAGTGTATCTTTGCTAAATGCTACATGCCTACTAAATGGAAGTATCAAATGGTATAAAATAAATATGTGCATTATGTTTCTTAACCTTACAAAGCTGAAGGACAAGATTCTACAAATCCTAAATCCATTTGTTTTCTTTTGTGGTTATCCAGCTGAAATTTAACCAAAATGCAGCTGGAAGCCGTGAAGATTCACGCAGCATCATGATAGTAATGTAAAGTATTGTCAGAAGATACGAAAGAGACTAAGGATGGTGGGGAGAAGTGTATTTTATTAGACACATTTTTCAAGCTCCAGGATGGGCATTTCTAGCAACAGTTTGGTTTGTGTGTCATGCCAGTACAATCAGTGGTGGATGTGTTCATGCAGAGGGTAGGAAAGCAATGTCTCCTCTCTTCCTTTCTCTCTGTGGAATACCTGAAGTAGCCAAAGTGAACTGTTATGTGGGTCAGGATTTAGCTTTTCAGGCATCATCAAATTAAGGATGTTTGGGTGTAGACCGCACCGTACCTGACACCTTCCGTGTGCTCAGTGTGCAGCTGCAATGCACAGAAAATACCCTAATCCATGTTGTGTTGAATGAGAGGTCAAACTCAAGCTGAGGTGGTTTTGTTGGGAGTTTGCTTCTCTGTGCAAAACCACAACAGGATTATGCCTCATCACAGGGGTGCTCAAACTACAAAAATGTGATTGTCTCCTTGTCTGGGTGTACAAATCTGCAAACAAATGTGTGTGCACTACACCAGGTGTGAAAATGAGAGATCCTTCTGAGCTTTCTGGGACATGGTACAGTGTTCCAGCAATGTGCTGTGAACCAGGAAGGTTCAGTTCACAGCACTCACAGGGGAAATTGTGTGGAAATCTAGGAATTCTTCTGCCCTTTGCTTTTCCCTTTGAAAATTTCTTCCTATTGGGCCTTAACACATGTTGAAGGTATCTAACCACAGGTACTCTGGCTTGGAATTACTTGCCTGCGTACCACAAACCCTGAGCAGCAGCTATCCATAATGCAGCACAACAAATATAAAACTGTACTTTTAAAAGCATTCAGGGTTTTGGTTGCAAGACTAGATATACAATTTTCTTTTTCCTGACTCCCCTGTTTCTGAGATCTGCTTGCAGGGTGACAGGACTAGCACCTCATCTGTGATTCATTTCCTAATGAAATGGAAACTAGCATCAGGAAAGGGGGGGAAAAAAGGCAAGATAAATGGCTGCCTTTCTGCAAAGCATGCAGTGAAACAATAGGTTTAAATGAGATACATTCCTGACAAAGATCTCTTCTGTTCTGTAAAGGCTTTCATTGTACCTAGAGTTATATTTTATCTTTAAAAAGTGCTGTTTTTTATTTTATGTGAGCTCTCTCCCCCTTGCCCTCTTTTTGTCTTGCTGAGATTTAAGTAAGCTCTTGTAGTGCCTGTATCTCTGATCAGGCTTAAAGATCTGGAAAGCCAAGTTTGCAAGGATAAAAAAGGACTTAGTATCTAGACACTGATAGATGTGATTCATCACCTCAGAAGGACATTACCACACAACCTGTGCCACAGATTGTCTTGATAACAAGCCCTGGATTTTTCTTGGCATGTATCTTCATTTAAAGGTCAAAGAAAGAGGAATTTCTGGGTTATGACAAATAATAATAAAAAAAAAAGGGTCACATTATCTTGACAAAGCCATAGTCTTCACTGAGGCCAGGGGATTGAGAATAGGAACAGGGGGCCTGATTCAAGCTGAATAGAAGGTGCTTTAGAGCTGTTCTGAGCTCTGCAGAAATAACAGAGCCGCAACATGACAGTCCAGCCTGGGTTGGGTTGAGTGTCCTCCTGGAGCAGGACTCCACTCCTGCTCCTTCCCCACTTGGAAGCAGACAACTGCAAAAGAGGGTTATATCATCCCCAGTCTCTGCAAGACCCTGACCTTGTGGATGAGGAGAGAAAGACACCCCAGTTCAGTGGAGCCCAAGCTCTGCTCTGTGTTATCTAGCAAAAATGAACACTTCCAGCTTTAGACTGAAACGCCTCAGTCTTGCATTTCTGGTTTTCCTTTCCTTCCTATCCAAGCAATAATCTACTGCCTAAGATGTGCTAAACTTCATCTGCTCTCCATCAGGATGTCTCCCTGGGTAGCAATTAAAGAGTGATGGCTGACACTTAATGGGGATGGTAATTCTCACTCAACTGGGGTGTTTTCCAGTGTCTCAGACTCATGGGACATTGTCTGTCTCTGGCTTTGTGTGACTTCTTAGCACTGAGACAGCAAAGAGTGGTTTGCCTTCACCTTTTCCTGTCTGCTCACTTGACCTTTCTCAACCAGGCAAGGTCAATCAGTATTGACTGTTCTATAAATTCCAGTGGTCAGCTAATAGTGTAGCAATGCCTTGTTCTCCTCAGGAATTCCTCAGCCCCAGCATGAGCCATGGGAGCTTTCCTTTGCCCTCCCATTTTGGCATTAAATTCACTAGGAACAGCAAAACAAAACCTATCTTAGGAACTGAGACCACTGATGGCACTGTGCGGCAGAATTTAATTTCACTACCTAGCAGCACCAGTGAAGGCCAGTGAGAGGGACCTCAGCCGTAGGACAATGGGATTAGGAGTAGATCTACTTCTTCAGACTGCCCTGTGATCTGCTCTCTGACACGAGCCTAATCTTTTTATCACTCTGTGCTGAAATGTCATGATCTGGAAAATTATTCCCCTGTGGAGTGAGCTATGTGTGACTAACTGATCTGGTTTTGGTTGTGGGAGTGGATCAGAAGGAATCAGGTTCACCATTTGTCAGGGAAGCCACATGCTAAAAAGCAGTTTGCCCTATCAAAAAGCATTGAAATCTAAACGCTGATTTAAAAATAACTGAAACTGAAGAAGTCAAACATGCTTTGGAGGTAGAACAAAAAAGGAAAAAACAAAATGTCACATGTTGCTGTTTTTGAATTTTTAAATTTAGACTACTCAAGTGACAATGCTCAGACACTTGTTTGCCTCAGCACTGCCTTCCAGCCTGCCTGATTGTGTTTTGAGGAGAAGAAAGCTACCAGCAAATGGAAACCACTGATCTTTTCCCATGTGCTTATAATGAGAAGCTTACAAGGCCCTCCCACAATGAACAACTGAGCAAGTGTATTTCTTTAGTTGACATAATACCTGCAGTAGGAAATGGTTCTGTCATCACAAAGTTGACAACACACAACATGAGTTTTTAAGGGCTGGAGAGCCTACTGGAAATATTTGTCATAAGTAGATTCCATCAAAACTTCTAGATATTTCTCATTTTAATCCTATCAGTAGAACATTGACTTTTCTAATCAATTGTGAAAGTAAATCCTCAGGATTTGCCAGATTATTTGTGAAATGCAATAGGGAGTACTTAAATCTATCAGTAAATAAACACATAAATCAAAAACTAAAGGGGGAGAAAGCAACACTTAGTATCCTGGCTATAATCCATGTTTATTATTTAACTTTAAAATGACAAATCAATAGCAAAATGGAATTAAGTAGCTGTGTAAGCAAAGAAGTAATTCTATCAGTGTCGGAGATGCTGATGTTTTACATTATACAGAACCTGGTGTGTTTACTGAGCAAATGCAGAAACATCAGCTAGAGCTGGAATAGGAGCCAAGGCTGAAGGGAACAGGGATGCCATCTGAGAGATGAGACCCTGAGCAGAAGTTTCTGGTGGTAACAGCGCTGGCAGTAATGGCAAAGTGATGCATTCAGGTTCTTCAGAAAAGATAATGAAACTTGCTTTGTGGTTTGAAGGTACGGCTAAACTAGAAGAGAAAAGACCTTGCCTAGAGGTCAAGGCTGATGCAGTCTTAACTAGTGGGATGTTTAGGCACGTCTGATCTGCTAGTGGATATAGTTGTAACCCTATGACTCACTTTGGTTAACTAAGGTGTGTGTCAGAAGGCTTTAATGTTTTCTCCTGTAGTGGAACTTGTGTAACAGTGAGGTTGCTCAAGCAGAGAGCTGGAACATCAAAATCTGTACAGATCTTGTACTGTTTGTTCTCTTAGGACGTGCCTCTTTACAGAATACCGTGTAGTGAATTTCTGCTTCAACCATCACAGGTTGATTTTGGGGGGAATTCCTCCCCTTGTTGTGGTTTAGTTATATTTTACACTTGATTTTAAGTCCTTCTTTTTGGGAAAATTAGTGAAACTGAACTGTCACCTCTGTGCGTATTCAGGGAAAGAGGTATTAGGAGGAATAACAAGGAGTTATTGAACCATGAAAATAAACTTGTTATGTGATAGAGAAAAAGTTCATGAGGGCAGAAGATAACAGATTAATTAAATCACTAGTTGCCACTCCCAAAACAGCATTCCGTGACTAGAAGGACAGGATACTGTATGGTGAACAGAGAATACATGAACATCAAAGGAAACATTTGCAGAATTTACTAACCTCAAGTTGTATAGTTTATTACCATGATCGTTTCTGCAGAACAAGGTCTAATCTGACTGTAATAGCAGGAAAAATCTTCCTGTATGTGACCATTTGCTATGCAACAGTTCAAAGCAGTCAACAGATGAATTTTTAGCTTTTCTTCCACAGCCATGAGTACTAGAAACTCTATTTCTTTGCTCACAAGACCAAATAGCTGAAGGTGTGAAGGAAACATGGAGCATTAATGATCTTCAGTGGAGGCAAGAGAGCTGCCAGTGCTGACCTTCTTTCCTCTGTGTTTGCATTTTCAGAAGGAAGCTGGGGCTCATGGGGGTGTTATTTCTGTAGGTTTTGACCCTGGTTTGAGGGAGCTGCATTTTATTGGTAGGTAATTCCTGAATGTAGAAACAACAGTGATGGTATTAGAGTTGTGGCTGTTTAAGTATGTGAGAGACTCAAGGTTTGCAGAAAGATTTAGTACCTTTTATTAGCTGGTCTGCTGTGGCTGGAAAAGCGGTTTTGGACACACCTGCCTTTTCTGAAATCATTCTTTCAGCCTAAACTGGATGAGAAGGGTAGAGATAGAGAGCCGTGTCTTGGCTCCCCTCTGCTCTGGGACCGGGGTCAAGTTCATTTTCCCTCTTCCAGAGCTCAGTTTCCCACTTGTAAAATGCACAAAACAGCTGAACGTGTGCGGGGAGCTGTGCTTGAGCTAAGAGATACCACCTTGACTGGTCCTTGGCATAAAACCTGAAATACCTTTTCTGTGTTTCACACAGTCCTACTCAGTGAACACAGCTGAGCTGTGCTTTTGTAAGCCTATGTCTCGATGTATTCCTGGTGTAACTGATTGCTTGTGGAGGGGCTAAAAGCCAAAAGGGTTTGCACCTTCACCCTGCCCTCTGGTTCCTCTTTTCAGCGCAAGCAGTTGTTCAATGCACATGGTTATACATGTAGGTGACCCCACTGCTGCTCAGATCAGGGGTTGAGCTCCTGACGCACTGAAGTCCTGCACACACAATGGCTTTACAGAGCATTGAGCTGCTCTGTTCATTAATCATCTCCTGAAAACCCCTTTAAATTACATTATGTTCACAATCCATAAAATATAATTAAAATATGTAAATCTGTTCTATTATTTAATGAGTACATTGGGACCTGAAAGTTTAAATTAGATGTAAAACTGATACAGACCTACTGCTATTGATTACTTATATTAATAAATCATTGCAGCCTTGGACAGGAATTTTTTTCCCTATCAGGTGACAATATTTTTTTTAATTATTATTTCATCCATTAGTTCTTATATTTATGCAGACTTTTATTGCTACTGTGGAGTAGTAATGAGTAACTTTTCTGTAATTAATATCTATTGTTTAGCATGATTTCTTCAAGTTCTGTTCCCTTCTTTTGCCCTTTCGTGGAAGGCACGGCAGGCTGCTAAAAGCGCAAGTAAGCCCCAACCCCTTCTCCCAACATTTTACTTACAGACATTACATCAGACACATATTTTAGGATTAGTATCATTTTCTGGGAGCATGGGGTGCCAGCGCAGTGGAGTTAGAGCACTAAAACCTGATGGTGGAGCAGATGTGAAAGTTATTCTAGCTTTGAGCCTTACACTGAGGGAGGAAAATACAGGAATAAGGGTTGTGCTGGCCCCACACTGGGAACTGTTTCTTTACTACTTGCATACAGCTGGCTGGGTGTTATTAAACATCTATCATGGTGAAAAGCCATATAGTCTGTACAGCAGGAAATGAGTATTTTAGGGTATTGTCTTAATACCTTTAATCTTATTGTTGACTGCTTTTCCCTCTTCTTAAACACATTTTGCATCCAGTATACGTGGTATTTTTTTCATGGTGGAGCCTCTTGTAGCAGAGTTGGAAGAAGGAAGGTTCTTTCCCATGGAGGCTGTGTTCCAGTCCTGGGCAGGCTCTGGAAGGTGGGCAGCAGAGGCTGAATGGCCTCATGCATCATTCTCCTGCCTGCCCAGCCGTGCGCCTTGCATTCCTGCAGAGCTGCTGACAGGAAAATCCAAAGGATATTTCACAACAGATTATAAGTATTTGAAACCAGAGCAAATGTCAGGCTGCTTGACAGCAAAAGATAGCCCTTTAGCACAGCTGCCTCTATTACCTTCCACTTTCTTGATCTGGCAAGATCGCAGGCTTCAACCTCATTTAATGCCTTTCCTCTGCATTCCCTCCTGTGGGGTAGACATACATCTTCTCTTCCTTCACTTGTGCTGCATGGCTCACCAGCTGCATGCCAGAGTTTCCAAGGGGAATATTCAGGAGATGAGAAGTCATCAGCAGCAAAGTACCAATTTGTGCCAGGCAGTATGTCAGTAGCAGGAGAGAAACCAGCCCCTTTCACCTGTTCAGAACTCCAATGCCTACTAGGTGTTTGGATCAGCACTTAAGGCAAGTTTTGTGTTTTGAGATACCAAGGTCATACTCAAAGATAGGCGTTGAAATCCCATAAAAGAATATGCAGGCAGGGGTGCAAAGAGGTAACTGTGCATGTGAAATACGCAGTTGCAAACCCCCACTGGGTAATTGTGCCCTCACAAGCATTCAGCTGCACCTCCAATTTCCTGCTTTCCTTTTGGAATGACTTGTCTGTGTGTGTGTTTGTCACATTTCTTCTCTGCACTTGAAGCTGTGGCTCAAAGCACCATGTTGCTGTTTAGCACAGGTTTAAGCTGCTGATTTCAAAGCTGCTGTAATTAGTTACTTGCAGTCAGTGTACTCTCCCAGTTCTTACCCACTGGGATGTTACCAGACTTTGTCTGTATTTCTTTCTGTCTTTGTGGAACTTCTGTAACCCTTTTCTTTGATTGCAGCTAGGGTTTCCAAGCTGCTCATGTTTGAGCCAAAGGAGACTAATAACGATCTAATTAATGAAAGGTGTTTTTCTCTGCATTGCTGTATTTTATCTCTTTCCCAAAGATGTGTTGGTGCAAGCCAACCTCGGGCACCAACTACAGCCTTTTTTTTTCCTCTCATGTTTGAGAAATACACAGATGTATCTATATATATTCCATGTTGTCCTCACTTGAGTGTGTAAATCTTGAAAGATCTTCCCAAGTGTAACTTGGATTTAGGAAGCAGCTGTGTTATTCCCAGAAGATTTTCCTTCCAGCTAAGATTTGTTTCTCTAGCTCAAACCACAGAGCCACTTTTACCCTCCCTGAAAGACTTCAGTCTGTGTAAGCTGCAGTGTAGGACATACTTATTATCCTCCAGTGGGTATTCACTGCCCCTCTCCTCCTGCTTTTTCAATTTCACTTTCTTTTTATTAATTAATGAGCTCCCTTAATTATTTATGGAAGCCTTAAAATGCATCAGGGTTGGATTCCAGTATCTCTTCCTTGGCACCCTGCACTGTTTTGCCACAGGAAGGGCACAAATTCCTTCCCAAAGGCATGAAGAGTTTTAGCAGCTTTAATTGGCAGGGCAGCAGCACATCATTATGCACTGGGTGAAAAGCAAGGCAGCTTCTGTGGTACACTTAAATCAGTGAGTTCCTTACAGCTGTACAGGCAGAATAGCCCTGGGCAGGGCCTTGAACATCCTCTTACTGATTTTAGGCTGGCGCAGGACAAGTTCAGTGGATTGCAGGTCTGTTCTGTCATGCACCCAGAAGGCTGTGGCATGCTACTTGAAAGGCATTACAGCAGCATTGTGCTTTGTGGGTTTTTTATTTCTCTATCACAGGGGCAGCAACAGAACTGCTTTTAACTACTCCTTTGGTAGACCTGTGTTACACATTCCTTGGAACCCAGCCCTTTAGTCCAGCTTTACTATCCCCAAATCTTTCCCATACCAACTGTAGCTCAGAGCTACCAGATTAGCCCCCAAAGGTACTTAGTGTTGTGTTATCCCTTCCAACCACATTGATGCTGGATAGTGTGGGAGGAGGCCCAAGGAGGGGATGACAGTGCAGAAGAGAAGGGAGCAGTTCAGTGCAGAGTTTCAAACTGGCAGACAAGTTGTGTCACTTTGTGGTGCTTTATGACCTTGAGACACTGTCTCAATAAATCATGGCAAGTAATTAAAACCGTAATTTAGAACTTAACTAGCATGTCAAAGCACTGTGTATACACTGGTGATGCCTTTTTGTTTTCCTTTCCTCTCCTCCCCTGCATGATGCTGGGCTCCAGCGGAGTCAAACCATCTACTGAGGGCAAAAACTCAAAACACAATTAATGGCTTGCTGCTAGCCACAGGAATACAGAGGTTGATCCAGGCCAGGTGGTATCTGCAGGTACTGTGGAGCCTCCTGTGGTACCTCCGTGGCCTCCTCTGACACTGCAAGCAAAACCACAAGTTCTCCTGCAGCATAACTATTTCCTCACTCATTTAAATGGAAAGCAGATGTGTCTCATGTACTTGTAACCCTGAACACTGTGACTAGTAGCAAGGCAAGATACAGGGCACTTTACAAAACAAAGTGAAGGCAGTGATAGAACTCAGTGAAGTTGCCAAGGACATCATTTACCTGTCTGTGTGACTGTTAGAAAACAGGTTTTTATTGGTGGTAAGGGACAAAGGATTGCCAGGTTTTGATACCAGCTGTCCCCATCCTGTGGCCCAGCACAAAGTGCAACACAGCTGAGTTGTCTTGTCAATGTGGGGGAGTCCTGGCTCCTGTGTTGGCCTTCTTGGCAGTGTTACTAGTGAGATCAGGTGTGAAAACGAGAAACATTCTCAATAAGAAGGGCAGAAGGAACAGGAGGAAGTAAGAGATCTTCATTAGACCCTGAGTGTGACAGTGGGCCTTAATCTGAGACAGAGCAGGACCGTAGCAGTGTTTTTGGCAGGTTCAGTCCACATGGTCCTTCTACCACGAGAGATAAAACAAATGCAGGAGCAGAGTATCCTAGATGTTGGATCTCTGGCCTGGGCTCAAGCTTCTCATGATGTGACCAGCTGGACAGCAGCGGTCTGCCCGATCCTGGGGGGAGGCTGACCCAGAGCGCAGTTGCAGGTGGAGATACCAGATCTGTGGGAGCAGGCAAAAGACCAAGCCAGGATTTAGCAGTGCCTGACTGTGAGGACATGGCTGGGTATGTCCGTGCAAGAGGAGCAGTGGAATACAGCAAACTAAGCTATGTTCCTCACTGGGCAGCATCGAAGGATGAAGGTGTTGCTGTATTTATCTTGTACTTGTTTGGAAGGGAGAAAGAGTACAGAACATAGTGTATCTCTTAAGCAGTTTAGTTACTTTGGCAGAGGGCCCCACTGGTTTCCTTTTGCAAATTAAGCAACCCAGAGAGGATATTCTCACCTTTCCTTAAGCTGTGCTGAAGCCTGTCACCACCAGCTGAGTCTGTATTGTTCCCCACCCCTGCCATTTTGGGGGCTGCAGCAGAGTTTATTTCTGCTGGTTGCCTCCCTACTGACACTTAATCTGCTGAGCACAAACCCATCACACAACAAAACCCAGAGAGTTAATTAATTTTTAATTTGGGTCATTTAAAAACCCGTTGCATCTTGTGTTGGGTTCTGCAGTGTGTCATCTCCTCAGGCAGCAGGGCAGCAGAAGACCTGGCTCTCTTATCAAATCAGCGCCACACGGGGGACAGCCTGGTGCAGCCCATCTGGATCAGATTAGGTGTGACTTAATTCTTTTTTCCTCTTTTCTTTTGGCAAGAGCTTTGGTACTTCATTTATTAAAACACAAACCTGACTCCATGCTGTAATTGCCCAGCTTGACAATAATAAATCTTACAAGCAGGTTTGCAGTTTTCATGCTTGAAGTAATGATTTACACTCATTCACACAAAATTTGAGGGCCATAGCTTATTTTTACAGCTATGTGTTTGGAAGTCAGTGCAGCAAACTAGGAAGTGTGGTGTTCCACATTGGTGCAAGAGAAAACAGCCTGCACCACTGCCCAGTGAACAGGGTTGCCTTTTAGTTGAGGAGCAGAGGTCTGTGCTGCACCACTGTGAACCCTTAAGGGACAGCTCTGGTATGGTTTTCTTTGTGCCATTCTCTGACCATAAATTTCATGAGCATTTATAGTTTGAGCTGATATTTCTCATGCCTGGTTGATGATCAATGAGTTGTTAATGTAGAAAGTTAAAGCGGGATCTACTTAGTTTGCATTGCAAGCAAATAATTGCGTGCATGGTTTGGAGCAAAGCGGGGCCCTTATTTTGGATGAAACTTAGCAAAGCACACTGGGATATTAATGTAGCATTCTGTTTTCAGCTTCATGCAGAGATGACATTTAGGCTATGGCTATACTACTTTTCTTGGCTATTCTACTTCCTGAAGTACTTCTCTGTACTACACAGCCTGGGGTGTTATGTCAGTAATTCCTGTATTACTGGGCTTGAGTTCAAGGCTGTTCCCATTGCTGGGTCCTGGTTTTCCTGCCAGCTGTGATGCAGCTTGTATGGCTCTGGGGACAACAGGAAACCTGGAGCTGCCACATGCATTTAGATACCCTTATAACACCTGGGTGTGACACAGGCAGAAGAAATATGGGAACAGATCTCAGTAAGGACTAGCTGCTTAGCCCAGCTCAGGGAGAAAAGAGAAATGCCAATAGGAACAAGGGAAAAATAGCTCCAGGGGGACAGAACTATCTTCTAAATTTGGAACTGCCTATTTCATGTTGCCAGTTCTGTGCATTCAGGGACGCTGTTATCTGCATGGTCTGAAATAGAGGAAGGGGAACTGAGGATAATGGGAGCAGACACAGAGCCATGGAAGTGCTGGGAACACACTGGATTCATTCCTCTCTGCTCCTGTGACCAAGGGAGCTGTAGACCCGTCCTTTGGATTTCTTTCTGCTTATCACAAAGGTATAATAATTACAGTGAAGATAATGAAGATCCAGCTAGAGGCTCTGCTCACAGGTTTCTGGCGGTTCTCAGTAGCACAACAGGGCAGCAGGTCCACCATGGTGCCTGATAACCAGCAGCAGAGCCCTGGCTGTCTGCTATGGCTGGGCGAGATCATTAGGGATGCACTTAGAATGTTCATAAGCACGGAGCCACCGCTGTGGGGAGGCCTTGAGCCTGAGAGCTGCAAGTGTGTTATTGTGTGTGCCTGGTGACTGCCTCACCCTCCCTCTTTCTGCTGTGTCTGTGATGCTAGATGTGAAAAATTAGCAAGACTCTCTCCATGCAAACAGTGGAAGGAAGCCTGCCCCTCCTCATTTATGCAATATGAGGAGCAAAGGCAGAATGTCACGTTATCAACAGAACGGGGTTTTCTTGTGCTTTACTGCCTGACTCAATGCATCTCACTGATGTCGCAGATTTATATCTGAGAGGGCTTGATCTGTTTGGGTTTTGCAGATGGGTTCTCCAGTCATACTTCTAAGGTGAAATATTGAGTGACTTATTTATCGATCCTGTCTCCTTCAGATGATATTTTACATTGTGCTGATTCAAGCCAGTGAAGGCCCAGGCATGGTAGTGCTCTGGACAGAGCAGTCTTTGGCGCTTTACTGGCAAAACCCTGGCCAGATGCATGCTGGACTAAGCGTATGGCAAAGGGGTTTGCTGGCTGCTCCCCAGCCTTGCCTGGAGGTGGCCAGCTCTGGAGCAGTACTTCACAGCCCGTGGCTTTTATTCAGAAAGACAGGAGATTTGTTTAAAGAGGAGCAACCATGATAATACTTCAAAGTCAAGTAATTTTTTATAATGGGGAACAGGAATATGATGCTGACAGGATCAGTGTGAGGCTCCCACAGCAACGTGCCTCCAAATCCAAGCAGCTGACATTCATCTCCTGTAGGCTGAAAGGAGGGGTTGGCCAAACCCACCCTCTCCATCTACAGACCCCAAGGATGCTAGTTACATTTCCTGCAGAGCTTTAGTTATCACTCAGATCTTCAAGTCAGATGGAAAAAAATGTAATAATTGTGCTTCAGTGATCCAAAAGAGAAAGAAAAAGATGAAATATTCCAAAATATCAAATGCAAATATTGGCTTGCTCCATCCCACCCCCTAACATTAGTTATTACTGAAAAATCAAGGAAGTTTGAAATGCACTTTGCACACAGACTCAGCATAAATAGGGCTGCTTTGCATTTCATCAGCCTTATTTTCCCTATGGGTTCACTGTCATCTCTCATTTAGGCACCACAGGGATGATCAACTTCAGAGAGAAGTTGAGATGAAAGGCACCAAAATGTAAGTGGGTAAAAAACTTCCACTCCACAAGTTCATGAACACAGGGGATTGAGTCAGGCTTTTCTGAAGGAAAACTTCTGTATCAATAGTGTAAAGATTTGATGAAGTCATATTTTGCTTTTAAAGTGTTTACTGACAATACTTGGTATTGGCTGTGACACTGGATGCAGTACTTTGGTGGTCACTGAAACTAGATATTGCTGTGCACTGAGGGAGAGATGGAGGCAGTATGTTAACAGCTTGTTACTTTGTTCCTATTTCAGAGTGTTTTAAATGCTATAAACTAATTATAGCTGTTATCTACAAGGAAAGAAAAAAGGTAAAGATAATGGTATTCAGATTAAGAGAGATGCAGTAAGATAGGATATTTCTATGGTTGTGATGTCTCAGGTAGGATTCAAATCTGGGTTCAGCTCCATGTTCCTATTAGAATTAGGTCAGGTCTATCTCGTGCCCCAGTTTTCTAGGTGCTAAATGGGGTTGAAATATCCCTTTCTTTGAGGCATTGCCTGCAGTGACCAACCAGCCAACTCTTCAGCGCAGTGTATACACTCCTGCCCGTCCTATCTGATAGAAGGGGAGGAGAAAAGGGCAGATCTCAGTGTGGGACAAGGGCAGAGGTGGGAGCAGAGAAACAAGCATAGCCTGAAAGCTAAATCAGTGACTTCAGAAGAACATCCACAAGCCTGAATAAGCCCAGGACCTGCGTGACTACAGGATGCAATGGCTGTGATAAGTGGATGTGCCTGGGCAGACTAAGGGTAACCTAAGGATTGGCTGAGGAGGGAACTGATCCGCTCACACGCGCAGAACATAGGGAAGCTTTGACTTTGAATAGGGCTTACAAGAGAAAACAGGCTAATAATACTAGACAAGTGATTAAAAATACCTTGACAGCAACAAAAAAAGGATAAGGTGAGATCAGTTCCTATCTTTCAGTACAGTCTGGTACATGTGGATGTGCACAGAATAGCTTTGGGAAAGGTGAAGTAATACTCCAAAATCTGATATTTTTTTAAAATCATTTTTATTTGTTTTTGATGCAATTATCTTCCAGAAGGGGATTAATTCAAGACATCTGAGTAATACAGCAGAGGTAATCCGCATGTGGCTCAGTAAAAGGTCACTATACAATAGCCTCCAGAGATTTATATACCCTGGTATACATGCATTTTTCTCCTTATTTGGTAGTGTGTTTATTTTTTTGGAGAACTGTGTCTTTTAGGTCAGTATGAGGTGCCTTTGGAAACTTGTAGGTGCAGAGAATTACTCTGGCTGCCACTAGCAGGTTTTTATACAGTATGGCTTCCTTCGGTATTGGAATGACTCAGGAGCAGCTTTCAGACACCCATTACACATAATACTTTCAGATAGATTATCCAGGCTGTGTTTTGTGTCCACTTTTATGGCTATGGATGGTGCTTAGTCAGGCAGTTTGCACAAGGTTGTGGAATTAAGTGGTAAGTGAACATTTTCAGCCCAGCATCCGTATTAGTTCCCAGCCCTGCCTTAAATGCATATGGCCAAAAAGGGTCAGGTTTTCCTGGCATCCAGCAGATCAGCAGTTGCTTCCCTTCCCTCCTGCTCTCTCCTGTGGCCATGCAGAGCATCTGCCTCAGAAAGGGGATGGGAGGAACTGCGCCCTTTCAGGCATCCCTGTGAGTTCAGCCTCCAGCAGTGCTGAGCTGCCCCATCCCAGCCAAAGCCAAGCAGAAACCCTTGGTTCTCCGGAATGCTGCACATCAGGCTCTTAAGATCTCGTAAAACCACTTCTAAAGCATTCTCTATAGGGTTATCTGTTTAAATGTTTAATTTAGGGACTAGCTAAGAATAATTTAGCAGCTGATTGAGAGAGATGCCAGTTCTGCTGTTCCAGGATTGATAATCCATAATACACGTTATTGCTATTGTAGCAGTGTTATATTGTGGGTATGAAGTAGCAGCATGGTTTTCTGTTGAGCTTAGGCTACCTGTCACCTTGATTTTTTCAGCCTAATGATAACATTAAGTACTATTTAAGGAACTTGTTGGTAAGTGTCTTTCTATCAGTGTGAAATTGCCTTATGTAAAGATATCCCAGGGAAATAGAAGTTGTAGCCCTGATGGAGACTAACTCTGAGGTAGATGGGAAGATATCAAGAAGAGAGCATCAGATTAATTTTTTGGCCACTAAAAATAACTGCTGCCTTGCTGTTCATCTGGAAGAGCCAGTTCCATTGCTGAAGCGCAGGGAAAATTATGGGATGTGCTGGTTACTGTTACCATAAAACAAGACTGTGCTTCCTTTCTGGAGCAGTTTCCCCTGTGTGTGATCAAGGTGTGATATAACCAGAGTGTGCTCAGACTGTGAACTTTATTTCCTGACCTTGTCATGACTAGGGGTTACGGAAGCAAATGCTCCTGTCACCAAATGTGGCCTGTCTCCATTGACCTCAGCCATTTTGTTCTGTGCCTTTCACAAACATCTTTTTGATTATGATAGTGCTATTTACAAGGTTATTCTTTGTATGACTTTCTTCTTCCTCTTAGGCAGTGTCTTTGTCCTCAAAGGTCCTGAGGTCTTAGCTTTCATATGTTAGAAGCTCTCATTCTTTCTCATCTGCTGCTGTCTGTGCAACAGCTTCTGATCAGTCATTTGAAATCACTGATTTCAAATCTCATTCTACTACTTGTGCCCATTACATTTCTATTCCTAATAGCCTCTGGGTCTTGTGGCGTGCAAGATCTTTAAATCAGACATCGGTTTCAGTATCTTTATCCCAATTTTGTATTGGGTAGACTTGAGGTATGAAAAAGAAACTTGCTTTAAGATGTTGATGGGAATCTTTGGTATTGATAAGAAGTGCCTCTCATCGGCTCCGCAGTGAGTACCAGTTTTGGAGATTCTGTGCTGGATGAGGCAAGAAGCCCAGATGCAGATATGTATCAGATACAAATCAGATCTATGTTATTTCTACAGATTAAAATAATAATGGAAAATACTGGAAAAAGAACTAGTCAGTCCAAAAATACCGCAAGATTGTCATGTTCATGTGACCTAACTGTTCAGATTCCCTTTGAAGGCCACAGAGAGCAGTGAACACGTTTTGGGCATGATTCTTCTAAAGTGGTTATCTAAAAGCAGGACAAAGTAGCTGCTATGGGAGTGCACCTACTTCTTTGGCTGAAACCAGGCTGGGATGTCAACATGCACATGGGAGCTGTTGTCAGAGGAGAGAGGGGGGAGTCAGTGTTGTCCGTGGGCACAGGTCATGTGGAACTGGAGGCAGGGCTCACTCGAGTTCTGCCCCATCCCTTGTCCCCTTAATCTCCTTCAAACTTACAGCAGCAAAGAATTAGTGGAACCCAAACAGCCTGGGAGAAAGCACAGAGCTGGATCCTGTTCATTTAGCCAAGTATATGATTTGAAAACAAACAAATGCTTTCTTCAAAACAAACCCAGTACACCAATTTATTCGTGAAATTCCTGGAGTGGAGCAGAAGCCACATAAAAGCTTTGAGGCTGTGAACCAAATCAAGGGTATGTTGTATTTAGCAGATGCTAATAGATAAGCTACAGAGAGAATATAAGGGAAGGGAAGAATACGTTTCTGTGATTGGGAAGGCAGCACATGTTTATATCCGGTATGTTTCAGTGATTTCTCCTTTTGCACACCTAAGACTGAGCACATTAGCAAAGGACGCATGATGTTTACCAGTCATTGCACTAGCCAAATCCAGAGCACTATTTAATTCCTTCCACCAGTGGCCCCTTGCAGACCACAGCAGCAGGGCCTGAGGGGTAGCTATGCTGTGGTTTGGGTATGTTCAGAGGAATGTTGTTCCCAGAATCCAAGTGCCACTGTTTGTACATTTCTTGTTATTTGCAGAGCTGTTGTTACTCAGTGTTATTTCAGGAACATCCCATGGGCTGTGGTGCAGAGCTGGGTGTTGTGCAGCCACAGAAGAAAAGGTTGGGTCAGTTGTTTTGAGGTTGCAGTTTGCCCTGTGGTTTGGGTAATAGCATACTTAGAGTGACAAGCTGTTTAACCGCATCAAAAGCATTTCGTGTCACTGGGAAGCGCTGGTTCTGTGGGAAACTGTTGTCCAAAGCAATTGGAAAGACAGTGTGACTTTGGAAAAAATCAAGCTCAAGGCCATCATTTTGAAATGGTCTAAACCAACACAGCAGTGGTCTTTCATGTGAGCTGCAACTTTGGCCTTGAATATTTGACCTTGGAAACTTAATGACTGAATACTGGAAGTGAAGAAAGCAGTTTTCATCATGAGGAGTGCATGAAAAATTACAACTCCTTATTCACGCTCTTCTGCTGAGACTTCTTCTGTACTTAGAAATATTGGCATCATCTTTGGATAAATACCCACCTTTGATAATATTCCAGGCCTGCACTTGGGTCAGCTGACTGATGCAGTAACATCTGGCTGGTAATGTACTAAGCAGGTGACGGGGAACTAGTGGTTTGCTCAACTAAAAACTCTGTCCTGCTTTTCAGGAAATTCCTACCACAGAGGTGGTTGGATTTATTAGGGAAGGTGGATTGGACTCTGTTTGCTCATGTTGTTATGAAAGGGTTAGGGGTGTGTGAGGATGAATTCAGTGCTGTTTTATCTGATGGAGTCTGCCATTGCAATCAGGGAATTAGGTTCTCTCTCTCTCTCCTCCAAAGTTTATTTATGGATTTGTGGGATGAGGAGAGTCTGATGCAGGAAGCACAATGCAAACAGAGCACCTCAGGTCAGAGCAGATGTCATCAGAGGCTAGCTTTCTGTCTCTACTCTCTCACTTGGTGCTGTACACGTTTTAACTCAGTTGTAACAGTTCACACATCTTCAGAATGGAGTTTGTCATAACTGAGGAACTGTGTCCCATCAAGAGAAATACAAACAGAGGGAAACTCCATTCCTGAGTTCAGTTGTCATCATGAACACTTCACACAACCCTGGGTGCTCAAAGTTCTCTGACAGCGTACATTCAGTGGGAATCTATCGCTTGGTGCTGACATGTGGGTATTTGTATCGTGGAACTGAGCTGCCACTCACTGAGCACAGCAGTGTGTTACTGCAGTGTTTCTTCATACATAAAGAGGTGAGGATGAATCCATGGCTCCAGTACGTAGTGAAGACGATGTACCAGAGATGCTGGTCCTTGTGGTGGGTTGGATCCATGCCATGTTAGCATTCATGTGCTGTGATGTGTCTGTACTGATATGCTAAATCTAAAACTACTGGGATGGAAGGGAGACTCACATCTATATGGCAGATAATATCTGTATTTCAGGAGGAATGTAGGCATCTGAATCCATCAGCAGGACACTTAGTTCACTACTGGTCTAGGTGTTTTGTTGTTAGCAGAGGTCACTTGATTGACTGAGAAAGGATATGCACCAGGAACTGGTACTGGATAGAAATTGAAGCCCCTGCTTTTGAGGTGTCTGCTTGGCTTCATCTTTAAGAAGAAACAAGTATGAGTGAGAGAATTTATATTAAAATTTATATTTAAGATTATTAAATCCTACTTCACAGACTGCAGATATTAATATCTAGACCATGGTACTAGATAATCTCCCTGCAGGGAGTGGTGTTTGAACCATGAAATGTCAGTGTTCAGTTGTAAGAAGAATGGTCTTAGAGCTTTGCAGCTCTGTGTTGGAAAGTTTAAGTTCTTACTGGTGAATAAATATAAGATATTAATTATTGAAGGATATTTTTGAGGGGCTGTAGTCTAGCAGTGGATGATTGTGAAGCAGCTGCCCTGTGCCTTCAGAGGAAACACGATTATAAAGGAATTGTAGTGGGTAAAGAAAAAATACATCCAATATCTTTTGAAATAAAAATAAATCCTTAGAAATTAGATATGGCTGTCAGTACTCTGAGAAAATCTCTAACCAAATTAATGCCATGATAAGTGTATTTGTTGTGGGTTTAATGGATTTTGCCAGGGAGGCATGCCTAAGAATTTGTAAACACTATTTATTAGATCTGTTGGAGAGGAAAATTTTACCATATGGTGGTGAAGCATGGAGTGAGCATGCGCTGCCTTGCCAAGGATTTCATTATCAAAGTTACTGCTTTTCCAGAACACACCTCCAAGACTGACATGGGGAAGCAAGAAATTCCTCACATAGATGGCTTGATAAAGTTAGAAGAGGGGTCACTAGTGGGTTGAAAAGGAGGTGATAAAAAGGGAGGTTGGAGTGGGCAAGCAGAAGCAGCATCATCTCCCCTCTGGAAGCCATCAGGAAAAGAGGATTTTTGGCTTGAGCCAGTCCAGCAAGGAAGTGCTCATAATCACCTGGGATTGGTGATTTCCACCACTTTGAGGTTACCTTTTCAAGGCAAGGAGTTTCTAAATGTTTTTCAGCTCCTTTTCACCTCACCCCCCAAGCCTGCCCTGGCATTTTCTCTCTTGTGGTTTACAAGAGCCTTCAGTACTTTTCCATGGATGCCATGGACATGTGCAGTGCTAAGAAGTGTGTGTGGTTTTTCTGCGGCTATAAAAGGAAGAAAGGAAGAATGCAGTGGAGGGGCTTCCCTCAAGACATGCGTGTGCATACACACTCTGTTACTGCTTAACACTTCTGTTTCCTCCAGGATTCAGTCTTCGGTTCACCTCCTTTCTCATGTTTTATTTAACCTCCACTTAACCTTCCTCTTTAACCATCTGCTTGTTTACTGACTCCTGGCTTCTCGTCCTCAGTATTCCCTTCAGCAGTCGCTGCTCTTTATTAAAACTTCATTCTTCCTGCACAAGAACTCCATTCCTTTCGAAAAGCAAATACCAGTTGCTCAGTTGAGCAGGTTTTGGTGCTGTATCAGGACAGGTTTCTAGAGCTGTTGGTGTGATTCCTAAGACCCATATTGAGTTCCTAGTCTATTAGACATGGAGCCCTTTGTAAACACAGGGTAACACATAGACATGCTTGAATAGTAGTAGTTGTGTTACTTGAGGAATCTTGAAGTGCCATATCTCATTTTTTACTGAATGGATACATAGAGGAATTTACAGCATTTCTAATAAATGATATTATAATATACTTCCAGTAGCAGGTAATGTAGCACAGGCTCAAGATCCTCGTTCTTCTTTGTAGAAAAGTCTTTAGGGAAGGCCTTGGGTCACCTTGGATCCAAAAGCAGTGACTACACTGGAATTTGGCTCCTGATTTTTTTAATGCGTTTATGTTTTCTCTTGAGTTTTCTGTGCTTGCACTAAGTGACAGCGCAAGGACATGTTCCTGTTGCACCCTGTAGTTTCAAATGCACTGTATAAGTGGTGAAGGTAAAAAAAGAGGACAAGTGAAAAGGAGAGGAGCCCTGCTTTGCCTAAGGCAGTCTGCTGGAGATGGGAAGGAACGAGGCTCTGAATGAGAGAAAATACAAATTGCAGGTGTTGGAAAATTGGCCAGTGAAGAGGTCTTGAATTCCAGTTGTAAAAGAAAGTGCTTTCATTCTTTCCCAGATTCAGTGTGCTCTCCAGCAGATGAACTCAGTGTATTACGGTATATTATAAAATTTGAACAGTAGTTCTACAGGTCTGTTCCTTAAAAATTGCTATTGATGCTTTTGGTTAACACCTCTTCCCAGCTTTCCTGCTATGTAATGTGCCTGTGAGGAGAATACTGAAACGTTCTCAGGCCGGGTCCTCATTTGAAAACTGTCTCTGTGAATCTGAGGAGTTGACAGGAGATGACCCTTCCCTGAAACACTCTGTAGAAGTTGTAATACAATTCCTAAAAAGAGAAAGAAGATGTAAAAATCTGAGAGTAGGTTGGTTTTCAGTCCAGGGCAAAGCTTTAGGGATTTTCCTGGCTGTGCCAGGACACTCTGTGGCAGGCACTGATATGGATTGAGATGGGAGGCTTCTTTGGTGTCCTGGGTAGGATGGGTGGGCTGAAAATCACAGCTGGAGTTGGAAGGAGAAGCCAACATATGGTTTTCTACTAGAAATGAGACTTTTGTTATGAGGAATAGTGTTTGTTCCCACCAGCAGGACAAGCCCAACCTCAGGTTGACTAAGACATCATTGGTCAAACCAGTTTCTGCATTTCTGGGATGGTTTTGGAGCTTACACCTTTAACATAAAAACATCCAAGCTCAGTCTGACTGTATGAAACACGATTGTATCCTTTTCAGATTGAGATGGGGAAGTATGAAGTGCTTAATCTCAGACTTTCTTCATTAATTGCAAATTGAATTTGTAAACAGCTGCATGAGTTAGAAATCCCGTCTCCTGTGATGAATACAGAGCAATTAAGGTTATAAGGAGAAATAATTTATGGGATGTGTCAAACGCAAAACCAGATTTGCATAGAGCTGTATTGATTGAAACGCAATCTCATCAATCTGGAGGATGTTCTGGACAGTATTCAAGGAACTTGGAGATGAAAAAGATGGGAAGACAACACAATAAACCGAACATCTTCATTTGTAAGGCAGCTAAAACATATCACTGAATCCCAGCTGCTGTAATAATTTCCTTCCTTCTCACACAGCTCTGCAATACTGACAGGTCTAAATATGAAGAAGAAAAATGTCTCTAGAAAGCTGTTCTTTTGCTGCTTGAATTGTGTCAAGGAAGTGTAAATATAATCACATTTTATCCTCGGATCTGGAATGGATTTCCATGGCACAGATCACAATGTAGCTTGCCTTGATTGATAATAACTCCCTTGTTACCAACAGTAATACAGTGAGGTGGGGAGGAAAGAGAAAACAGTTCAGTTCATGACAAAATTACTAGGCAATTCACTCAAAATCCTGTGTCGTTACTTGTGCCAGGAAGGGAGGGTATGTCCCAAAGCTTTCCTTTGAGAAACAGCCCATCCTAAGAAAATTCTTCCTGTAAATATTGGGATACAGAGGCCCAAGTGGTATCATATGAGACGCCACTGTGTTATCTCTCTTTGTGTGATCCATAAGAAGCTTACAGTTTTCTTGGACTTGGCTCGCTTAAACTAATGCCGGCTGATACTTGTTGCTGCTTTCAGCAACAGTCAACAGCAGGTTGGTAGAAATTCAAATCACAAGCTGCCATGATCAGTTCTGGAGGGGTTTCTTGCTCCTTCTGGTCCACAGCTGAAACCCAGGCTCTTCCTTTCTTGCCTCCTGCAACTGTCCAAGCAACAATGGTACTCAGGGGGTGGAAGGGGCTCTTCTGGTTGTGTCTGGATCAGATGCTCACAGCTCTGGCTGCTCTGCAGGGCACAGAGGCACTCCGGCTGTGCAGAACTAGTGCAGTGGTGAGAGGAGATGGGGTGTGCTTTGGCCTCCTTTGCTCTGTTAGTTGATTTACTTGGCAGGTGGAAACAGTATGAGAATGATAGTGCAGGAAAACAGTGGAGGGAAGATGAGGAGGGAAATAGCTGGTGCTGTGTCTACCACCCAGCTGGTGCTAGGGTCCTCTGTGCATGACCATATCATAGAGTGAGCATTTGATGAAGGAATGGCTGTTGTTTGACACACCTCAGCTTTAGAGACTTGCCTGAGCCTATAGAGTGCTTTATAGACTGTAGATTAAGCCCAGACTGGAGCTGTCTCCCAGTTTCCTCTCTTCCACGTTCTTCAGCAGATGAATTCCTAACCTGTTCACCTAGCCAAGTAACTTAATTTTATCTTGAATTTACTGCTCGCGCTGCTCCATCCATTTCTTCTCCTTTCCCCAAGCGTGACTATGCAGTAGCTGGCAGAGCTGTACAAGGGATCACAGCCTGTCTGAGGCTTTTCTTGCTTGGTAGCCGGCCAAAAATGACGCATGTGGAGACTCCCCTCCACAGCTGTATCCTTTTCAAAGTGATGTTTGTAGCAGAGAGCTACAAAAGTGCTATTATGTTGTCTTGAGTGGCTGTGCGGGTTGCATTCTAAGAGCAGGGATTAAATTTTGCCATCACTGCCCATGAGCAATTTGCCATTGTGCAGTGAGCAGCTTTCAGAGCCTGTTATTATGGCTGTCTGTGCTGTACTATTCTGATTATATGAAACCTGAAACAGGACTCCCAACCTTGGAAGCAAAAAAATAATCCCTTTTCCTCTATTGTTGGCAATACCATCTGAGAAGCCAGAGAAATGCAGCCCCCCCTTCTCCTCTCTTAATGATTCTGTGCTTTTCTGCACAGGGTTACTTCTGTGTTTGCTTCTGCTGTGTTTGGAGTAAAGCTGGGGCTAACATGGCTGTTCCCAGTGAACAGCTCCAGCTAATGGCAGGCCATGTTCTGCCCAGAGGTCTCTGTCTGCACACAAATGAGCAGTGAAAGCCACTTCTGGGTTCAGGCAGTTAACCAGTGGGTTACACTGGACAAAGCCAGCGGCAAAACCTGCTGAGGTGTATTTATTTTGTTTTATTAGGGGTCAGACAGATTAGTGCCAGACAATGACTTTTAGGCATGGAAATGTCTAAAGAAAAGAGATACCACAAGGGGTGTTCCTTACACTGTTGCTATCTAGGCAGGGCCAAAATTTTAACAGCTCAAGACGTTTTGAATTAAAGCAAACCCCCGCTCCTTTCCTTTTCTCATCTCCCTCCATCTCTGCCCCCAGTCACAGTCCAAATCACAGAAGTGCCTCTCCTGCCTCTCAAACTAGCTTTTTCCCGCTAGACAGGCAAAAAATCCCACACTTGACTGCACACTTTATTGAAGAGGTACCACCATGTGTTTGTGCTTTTCTGGTTTTCAGTTTTTCTCTAACTGTAATTTATACTTCTGATTAACCCCAAATTTCAGTCCTTTTCCATATTCTGTAAGAATCCAGTTGCTGTTCACAATAACTTCGTATCTGTTTTAAATACCAGCTTGATGTCAGCATACATTTACTATTAAAATGACTTCCAGAAATTTCTTCTTTGCCTTAACTTCCTAGTGGAGGAGGACCTGGCTCTTTGCAGGACAAGCCCTGGCAGCAATTGGGTGGCAGCTTTAAGTCTCCTGTCTTATCTCAGATTAACTCTGTCCTCTCAGGCCTCCTGTATGAAGATGAATACCCCAGAATCCCAAAGGAATTCCTGAGGAGATCTAAAAAAGGCACCTGTGTGGATGAAATTGTCACAGTGGCTTTTCTTCACTTTTTCTTAGGATCCATATTCACTCTACCTTATAAAAAGGCCTCTTTGAGAGAAACACTGTTACCATGTTTTACTCCAAGGACCAATGCCAGTGCCCTTTTCAGAGGAAAAGGCTAAAAATTCAAGGCCAAGGGTCAAAATCAGCTCCTTTAAAGAAAATGCGCGGACGCAGAAAGGAGCCCAGTGAAGACCTGATTTTATTGCTACTAATTTTACAAGCAGTCGATCCTGTGGTGCCGGGAGCAGCGCAGGAATCAAAGTTGTGATTGTACCTGTGAGTATTCCAGGGGATGAGGTTCAAGGCATTGCTTTGACAAGGAAATGTCAGGGCTTCTAGACTAGGGTCCTGGGTCTGGGTTTGGTTTGCGTGAGCTGGTAGAAAGCCCTTTACTAACATGGACTCAGGTCTGTGACTGGTTTGTGAGACAGAATATCCTAAGTCTGGTTTCCTCTGGGTTTCTCTCAGTTCACTGTTCAAGAAAGTACAAGCTTTGGCTGAAGTTTTTCCATGGCTGAGGTGGTTTCTGCCTGCATTGCCCAATGAACTTGCACAATGTCTTTCCCTTCTGCACCTTGACGTGATGGTGGCCAGGGCCATAAATAATTTGGGAGGTGCATTTTCCTGCGGGCTTCTAACTCTTGTCAGATCTTCTTTAAATAGGCCAGTGGTTCCAGTGTGTGTTGGGGGAGGGCCTGCAGATGCACACCAGCTAGACAGTGTGTCATTTCCTTAGGAAACAAAGCTCCAGCAGCATTGGATTTGATTGACCTACTGTTTGAGGAGGTTGTGAAATTTAATTAGCACTCAGAGAAGCACTTGATGATCTCAGGACACAAAAGTGTGACTCAAGTATCTTTGTTTCCACACCAGTAAAACCTGCCCCGAAAAGAAATAACCACATGGCTTTTTCCGGTCAAGGTTTGTTGGAGCAGAATGATAATGGGTGCAGGAGGGAAATACATTTGTGCTGTTGCCTTTCTGGCTGTCAGCGTGATGCTCTGCCTGTCAGCCTCACAGCAGGGAAGCGGTACCCACCAGACAAGTGGAGGCATTCAAATCAAGCACAGTGATCACACAATAAGTGCTTAGGAAGGAGCTTTGTGTTGCAGTTTCATGTGTAGGAAGGACAGAAACACCCTCCCTTCACTCCCCCATGGCCCCTCATTTCCAACAGGCTCCCAGGCTCTAATTGTGCAGTGTCTGGCAGTTGCAGGGGCTTCTAATGCTGCTGCGTGCTTTGGAGGAGAGAAACTGGAATAATCTGCTTTGTGGAGTGTCCCTTGCTGGAGATAAGGGACAGAAGTGAGTTGCAGGGAATGCAAATTGAATGAACATATTGCAGTTGCTGGACACAGCTCTGGTACAGCTGCTCTGGGTCAGTTGATTGGCACAGCCCATCTTGCCCAGTGCCACAGCACTACATGTCCCTGCTGGTTATTCCAGTGTGCAGCCATGAAACTGGCTGTGGCTTCATGGAATGGCATGGACGCTTCCAGAGGGCTTCTCAGCATATATTTTTCTTTACCTTTTTCCCTTTCTTCCCTTCCGGTGAGCAGATGAAACATGCACTTAATTTCCAGGCAAGTGATTGCTGCAGTGGCAGCTGGGGGAAATCAAATGCACAGCAGGTCCCCATAATTCACAATAATTTTGTGTAGCAGTTTCTGATGATGCGATATCAGGTGAAAATTATCCCTGCTACTTTCTCATGTGCCACATCTTTGAACTCCAGCCTGCTTTCCCATTGGCATTTGTGCCTAGGGCTACCTCATTATTGATGAGGGAGCAGAGGTAATACCAGAGATTTAGCTTTAAAATCTTTCTTGTAAATATATTGCTGGGGGTGCACACAGGGTGCTGCTGGAGCTTCAGCAGCAGAGACCATTGTTGTTAGCCCTTTAATCTCCACTATTTGTATTTATACAGATTCCTTTGCTAAGAAGCATCGATTTTGATCCATTATATTTACCCACAAATGTGATAGTTACTTCTGATGAGATAAAAATGATAATGATATCTGTGTCACAGGATTTTATTTCAAATGAAAGATCTAACGGAGCATATCATGTTTTATTATTGCTGTAAGTTCAGTTATTAGTATCTGTGGAGAGGCATCCTTCCTTGTCTCCATTCAAGCTGTGGGACTGGAGCTTGGCTCAGGACACGAGAGGATGCACAGTCGAATGTGTGCAGCGCAGGCTGTGCAGCCCCTCATTTTAAAAGATTCTGGAAAACATGCTTGAAAAAGTGGATGCAGGATGCCTATTCCCTACTAGCCAGTGTACAGCCTAGAAGACATGAGACCCAAAGCTTTCTATCCCCTCTAGCAGGAAGAGGGTGGCCTCTGGGAGGCACTTTGACCAGGAGCTTTCATAGAATCCCAGACTGGTTTGGGTTGGAAGGGACCTTAAAGCTCACCTAGTTCCACCCCCTTGCCACAGGAAGAGCTTCTGCCTAAGAGCTCATCTCAATCTCCCTTCTGGCAGGTTAAAGCCATTTCCCCTTGTCCTGTCCCTACAGGCCCTTGTCCAAAGCCTCTTTCCAGGTTTCTTGTGGGCCCTTTAGGCACTGGGAGCTGCTCTAAGGTCTCCCTGGAGCCTTCTCTTTCCCAGGCTGAACCAGCCCAGCACTCAGCTTGTCTCTCTAGCAGAGATGCTCCAGTCCTTTGGACTTGCTCCAACATGTCCACGTCCAAAGTACTTGGAGCTTTGATCCATGTAGTGGTGGAAGCAGAGAAGCCCTAAGGGAAAGGACCAGATGTGTGTGTAGTTTCTCGACAGGTCATCAAAGGGTTATTTGCCTTCTCTCAGCTGGACAGCCGGTCTTTGGGATTAGAGCAGGCGTGTGAGGGCTGGAATATCAGGTTCTGTAGTGAGGTGGGCTCGGGAAGAGAATGAAGATGGGGTTGTATCTACACAAGATGTTGGTGAAAAGGTGAAACCTGTTGCTATCTGCTGCATCATTTCCATTGCTACCTATCAAATAAGGCTGTGAGCAGCTTGATATGAAAGAATGCTTAAATATTGATGATGGGTCTGCTCAGTGGAGCATGGTATGTACTGAGAGGACCCTGAGAATCTGGAATATTTAATGTAATCAGCTGGAATGTAAAGCACAATATGTACAGCCTAGTTCAACCTGTGTATTTAATCACTGCTCTCAAAAGCCTTTTACCTGCAATAGTGCAATACCAAGTCTGAAGTGGGAAGCAAAACGGCTGTTTCCCAAGGGAGCAGTGCAGAAACTCCTTAGGTAATTTTGGTTCCCCCTTCCCAGATAACACCTTGGAGAGGGATCATCAGAAATAAAGGTGCTCTAATAGTGCAGACTAACTTGCAAATAAAACCACTGAATCCTATTATCTGTAGTTACTGTTCGGAGCCATCGTATGTGTTAACTTAGGAACTAACAAAAATGTCACTCATTTAGAGAAATTTGGGAATTCTTGTTGCATTTATAATTCATTCAAAGTCTCAGTTAACAAATGCCCCATTAGTGCTTTTTTTGCTGTTAAAGGAATTCCTACCAGGATCTTTGACAAGCCCAGAAGAGCACATAATACTACCATAAGCAAAGTTAATAGTGAGCAAAAAAGAAGCCAAAATAGAGAAAATAGTTAATTTGAAGTTTTAAGCTAAAGATCAGTGATTAATGGATTCAAGAAGGGAGACAGCATCAGTGCACTAACGATCTGTTAGGAAAAGTGGTATGTTTCTGACACATGAGATGTGTCAATAGCAGTGATGGGTTTATAATAGCTGATGCATCCTGTTAATAGAGACATGAATGATAAATGCAGTGATAGCAAGTGCATAGTTCAGGCAGCACTAATGAAATTAGCACAACCTGAATACCCAGAAGTCTGTGGAGTTGTGACTTGCTGTATGCAGATGACAACAGACACAGTTCTAATGGTTAGACCCAGCTATTCCATGTGGATTCTGAGCCCTGGCATCTTTATCCAGGGACTTGGTTGTGCTCAGTCAATGTAAGGCAGAGGAATAAACTGCAGGACCACCAGCTCAGAGCAGTGTTGATGAGTATTAGTCTGTCTGTAGAGCAGAGAAGACCTGTGAGAGGTCAGCTCTCCTCCTGAATCAGTGATTGAGTTGGTATGTGATTCGTGGACATGTGTTTTCCAAGGATGGGTTCCTGGTTGTAAGACTTTTTCCCTTTACCAGAACAAGGCCTGAATAAGTGTTCAAAACATGCTTCTAAAGGGGTCTTTTCTCCCAGACTTGTTTAGAGAAGTTGGACTGTGTGATTGCAGTGTGTATTTCTGTATGGAAGCTTTGCTACTTGCCTGAACTCACTGACTAGTTTCTGCTTCCCAGCACCTGGTTTTCTTATAGGAAAGGAACTCACAGAGCTCTTAGAGTACTTCTCAGACATTTTGCTGTGTATTGCAACTCCATAGCCCTAAAATGAGGGATGCTTCTTAAGTCTGGATTAAACCAGTGAACAATACAAACACTGCAGCCACACAGACTGATTTCTGTGGTTTAT